>JAQZBX010034060.1:0-25134 GCA_029593785.1 Cabassous unicinctus
AAAAAAAAAAGATTAGAAAAGGAGGTGGGGTAGTGGAAGGCTGGAGATGGACACTTAGTGTGAGTTCCTGACTTCCCCAGAGAAGGAGGTGGGGGTAGATGAGGTCTGGGGGATGGTCATTTAACAGGTATCTGTGATTTCCGTAACATTTGCTTTATCTCCCATGAGTATGTATGGATTACCTATCTCCATCTATCTTATCTATCAATCTAACATCTGTCTATCTACCTATCAATATATCTTTCAACATCGTCTATCATATATCTATCTGTTATGGGTTGATTGTGCTCCCCAAAACACAAATTGTTGATGTCCTAATCCCCAGTATCTCGGAATGCAGCCTTCCTGGGAAGGACGGTCATTATAGATGGAATTAAGCAAGTTAAAATGAGGTCACAATCGAGGAAGTGGGCACTTAATCCATTATGACTGGTGTCCTTGTAAGAAGAGAAGAGGAGATGCAGACACTTGAGAGGGAAGAAGGCCACAAGATGAGACTCTAGGGAGAAGGTCGTGTGCAGATGGGGGAGGCAGAGTGAGGCATTTACAAGCCAAGGAGCACCTGGGATTGCCCGGGGATTACCACCACCCGAAGCTAGGAGACAGGCAGGGAACAGATTCTTCCCTAGAGCCATCAGAGGTAGCCTGGCCGTACTGACACCTTGATTTCAGACTTCTAGGATCTGGAACTGTGGGACAATCATTTTCTGTTGTTTTAAGCCATTTAGTTTGTGGTACTTCGTTTTGGTGGCCCTAGGAAGCTAAGACACTATCTATCTATTATGCTGAATAATTTGAGAATAAGTTGCAGGAAGCATGACTCTTATCCTCTAAATACTTAAAACATGTATGTTCTTACTGTCTCATGTAAAATCACAGTTTAATTAACAAATTCAGGAAATTTAATATTAACATGACACAAATGACCTAATATACAGTCCGTGTTCAATTGTCCCAATAATGTTCTTTAAAGAAAAACCATCAAACAAATAAACAAGAAGCAACAACCTTTCTTTCCTGTATAGACATCAATCTAGAATCACGTATTGTACTTTGTTGTTGTATTTCTTTAGTATTCTTTAATCTGAACAGGTCATCAATAATTTTTTTGTTTTTCATGACATCTTTGAAAAGAACAGATCAGTCATTTTGTATAATGTCCGTTAATTTATGTTTGTCTGGTTATTTCCTCATGATTAGATTTGGGTTGGGCAGTGGTGCCATGGCGTTTTCAGTGTATCACATCAAGGGTACATAATGCCACTTTATCCCACATTGAGGAAGCTAACTTTGGCACTTTCTTAAGGAGGCATCTACTTGATTTGTCTACTTTTAGATACCATTCCCCTTTGTCATTAATATGCAAACCAAAGGACATACTTTGATCCTGTTCCCCAACTTTCACCCAGAAGTTTCTGCATTTATTGAAAATTTTTGCCTGAATCAATTATTACTCTAATTCTCAAATGTTGAGGTTGTAAAAATTTTTTTGATCAAATAGAAATTTTTACAAGTGATTTTTTAAAAAGAGTATAAAACAGGTCATTATGAGGTATTGATAAATCTGTAGATAACCAGAAGTGCACAACTATTATTACAGGCAATTAACCTGGAGAGGCAAAAGGAAAAAGAGCCCCATCTAAGAACAAAGCTATTGCAATGAATACTCTGAGTTTTTCTTCAAGTAGCAGGACTGTAATAGGTTAAGTCTATGAAGTTAAATGCGTGCATCAGTCATTCTTCACGGCATAATCTTAAACTGCCTTTTATTTACACACAATCATGCATAGCAATAATTCGGGAAATGTTTGTACTGAACAACAACAACAAAAAGAGCTTGGCACCAAGTGTAATTGAAGAGAAATATGAAAACAAGTATGTAAGGAAAGGCATTTAAGATTAGGAAATGTTCATGCAAAATTTCTAAGCAATTGATAAATTATACTGCATATATTACTAGTTTTCATTATCTATTCTTGGCTAATCTTATTAATATACTATAGCTTTAGATTATTCTCAGTTGCATCTAGTGTGTTTAAAAAACAACAACCCTGCAATAAAAGTATCTATCATGTCTTGCTGAACAAAATGTGTATTTTGTGCAACCTGAGATTGAAGACTTTCTAAACCTCTCAGGGTTTTAAATCAGAGAGTCCCCCACTTCTTGGAGACACAGTTGCTTATTTGTCAGGTTGAGTTTGATTTATCTCAAGCAGGAGTGAAAACTGTATTAAAATCTTCTATTAAGCATGTAAAACTCCACATGTATTGAGCCAGTAAGTTAGACATCTCTAATGAAAGACAGCTGTGTTCTCACTGGAACCAAAAACAGGACAGAAAGAGATTTGTTTCTGTGAAGGATGATATGGAAAGTATGATAATCCAGATGTCTTTTCTTTACTCCAGAAAATGGTGCTGATATATAAGGCAATAAAAATATTTTAATGATTTTTTTTAAGAGCACATAAAATAACCAGTGAATCTGTGTATTCCACTATTGATCAGTTTAGTGATGGTGCTGAAAAATCAGTGAATTAATTAATGCCCTCTGCTTTATTCATTATTTCATTGTTATGTGTTTTCCCTTTATGTTTGTATATATGTGAGAATAAACCCAGGATATCAAGTTATATAACATCAATGATTCTGTAATAGGTGTTTCCATGAAATCTTTGAAAATTTTTGGCCTCAACATTTTTGGTTGCTTCATTTATGAGTACATATTTAACTGAAAAGTTTATTATGTAATGTTAAAGTATTATGAGTATAGATTTTTAGTTTTAAAAGTATGCAACCAAAGAGAATGACCCATTTGCCTTAGAGCCAATTTAAGATATGCTTTAAGCATCCTATATTTTTTGTTTATATTTATATCATAATGTACATGAAAGGAAACAATGGTAATAATTGATGACTTTGTATTAAGAAACTTATGCCTACATTAAGGAAACATTACTTGATTAGAGCTTATTGTTTGGAATTCTGCTTTGGTTCACCTGATTATGGTGGAGCACTGAAATCCTAGGATTCAGCCATTCATCCAGAACATTTATACATACACACACACACATGCTGATGATCTGGATTCTCATAGATTAAGAGATTTAAAGTTTGTTTTTATAATATGTACAGTATGGTTTCATGTTTATTTGATGCATTTAATAAATATTTGAGGGCCTTCCTTGGGCCAGGCACTGTGCCAGGCCCCAGCAATACATCTGTGGATAAGATACATGGATTCTCAGTCTTCAGGAGGCTTATAGTCTTGTAGGAGAAACAGAAAATGAATAAGCAAACAGATAAAGAATATGATGACATATGAATTGAAAATGCCCACAGTGATTGGTCTTGGAAATTAAGTGTGTGTGTATGCATCTTTATTTGGTGTGTGCTTTTCTGTGTGTGTATGTTTGTATGGTGTATGTGTGGGTATGCATATGTATGTGTGTTTTCTGTTTGTGTATTTGTGAGCATGATACTGTAGATTGGATAATTACAGAGATTCTCTCTTGAAAAGCATGAAATAGATCTGAAGAATTAGTAAGAAAACAATCATATAAAAAGTCATGGACTGTTGTTCCAGCAATAATCCTCAGGATATAATATGAGTCATATGATAATTTTAGATTTTAAAGAAACCAATTAACTCATCTAGTCCACTTGAGGCCCCCAAAGCTTAAGTTACTTGCCCAAAGGTGCACTAGCAAAACCCAGAACCCAGGGATGGCTGTGACTCCTTAAAACAGAGTAAATTAAATATGTAAAGACATAAAAGCAGAACATTATTATGTGGGGACATCAAGAGAATGGAGTTGGGGGCTTAGAAAAACAGATCTCTTGTGTCTTCACATTTTTCCTTTCATCTAAACTCAGGAAGAGTTTAAAATGCAATATAGGTAACTTGGCTAAAAAACTATAATTCTGAGTCATCAACAGCATATCTGAAAGGAACAACACAGCAAAGTCTGGCAGCTCCTATTTTTCAGATTAGAAATTAACTGCTATGTTGTCAGGATGAAATAGTATGTTTTATTATTGAAAAGGCAACTCTATTAGCTTCTCTGGGCCACAAGGGTCCATTTATTTAATTACTTCTTCCAGGACACTAAGTAGATCCCTAGTGACCAGGCCAAATTATTGCACCTTAAAAGGTGAGGGACAATTTCACTTTGACAAATAGTAGGTTTTCTTTTCTTTCCTTTTGTTTATTTATTTTTTTCACTAAAGATATTATATGAAAAATTGGGAGAATCCAGTTTCTTTTTACCTCTGCTGAAAATGGATTAGGGCCACAAGATTTTCAACTCATTTTTAATAAAATATGGCAGATATAGAAGTGAAAAGTATAACAAACCCTCTAAACAAGAAACTCCAAATTTATTTTAGATTCCTTTCTTAGAGCTCAAAACTTAATAGAGATTTTAAATTAGGCGTTTTTAAACCAGAGAAAGAAAAATAAGTTAGAATCATTATTTTAAATTATTTTTATAATAAAGCATGTGAGAACAAATGGGTTATTATAATTAAGCATGTAAGAATATAAATATAAGTATGGTTTGTATAATGTTCTTTATGTTTGCAATGGTAAAGTAATGCTAAGATCTCAATAGAGTCAATGGTAAGAAAGGACAAAACAAAAATTAAGACATGGAATAATGTACATATACGTTTTGAGTAAATATCACAGTAGAAATATCTTAAAGATATTTAATTGTACCAGAAGACAGTCTTTCAACCAGATTTTCTTTCAGATTCTTTGTGGATGTTTTTGATATATCGAACAATTGTTATTGGTGGGTTATAAATTTCATCATTTAATTTTTAATTTTTAGTTTAGTATGCTATAAAACAGTGACAATTCTAATCCTTTAAAATGACCTCTCATTGGTACTCACTTTAATTGATTGGGATAAAAATATACAGTATATCATAGTGTTCCTTCAGAGAAATAAAAACCCTTTCAGATTCTACTAATTCTCAGAACTTTCCTGTGAGGTAGGTGGGAGACATTTGATGAATAGAAAAACGTATGCACAAGATGAGAACCAAGCTCTTCAAGGTTAATTCATAAATCAGTAAGGGGTAAGTGAGAACAGAGATTTTATCTTTTTAGTCTTGAGATCTGGTATTCTGCCTTCTATTCTTTGCCTTGCTGATTTTAGTTTGTGGCAAACTGACATGACTTGTAATTCATTAAATCATAATGTTTGGCAGTTAAGGTGTCTATCTAGATTCAATTTGATTTTCTTTTTTCTAACTCTCTTTCCTGTTGTAGCTCAAAAGTGAGTTCTTACTCAACATGCACCAGAGAATACATCAGGATTTTGAGAAGAAAAAGAATTTATTCAGGAAATGCTAGCCTTGGAAGACAGGAGGGCAGTCCTCAAATCTGTCTCCCCAAGTTGGAAGTGCTTAGGGCTTTTATGAGATTGAACAAAAAAGGAGGTGGGGTTGTGATGGCCGAGAGGAAAATAATGCAATAGTGGGGAGCATGGCAGATGGACATGATGCCAACTCATGTTGCATGGCGTATTAAGCACGATGAGTGTGTGGTCTGAGATGCCGGGGTTAGAGATAGTTTAATCTCTGAGTATGCACAGATTGATTACATGTTAGTTCACTTGAAGTTTAAGCTTTAGGCTATTGCGCATGTCATGCTGGCTAAATCTGGTTAGAACTGGCTTGGTTAGTTCTGGGCAGATTCATGTTACTTCATTAATAAACATTAAAGGCTATGTACAGGGATATCAGACTTCAGGGTTGCAAAACAATATAAGGAGCTACAAATGGACCAGTTATGAGTTGTTTTGTTACCTTTCAAAGAAACAAAACATCTAGGTTTCTGTTCAGTGAGTCACAAGAGTTACATATATTTGCTTCTGGCTATTTTATTTTAAAGATTTATTTATTTATTTATTCCCTCCTAACCTCCATTGTTTTTGCACTCACTGTCTGCTTTGTGTGTTCTTATGTGTCTGCTTGTCTTTTCTTTAGGTGGCACCAGGAACCGATCCTGGGACCTTCCAGAGTGGAGAGAGGTTCTCAATCTCTTTCGCCACCTCAGCTCCCTGGTCTGCTGTGTCTCTTATTGTTTCTCTTTTGTGTCTCTTTTTTTGTGTCATTTTGCTGTGCCAGCTCTCTGCATGGGCCAGCAGTCCCTGCAGGTCAGCACTCTCGTGTGGGCCAGCTCTCCACACAGGCCAGGCTGCCTTTCACCATGAGGCCCCGGGAATCGAACCCTAGACCTCCCATATGGTAGACAGGAGCCCAATTGCTTGAGCCACATCCATTTCCCTGCTTCTGGCTATTTTAAAAGGTCAGTATACATCAAGGTTATATGCAATATATCAAAGACTTAGTAAGTGCCTAAAATACAATTTAGTGGGCTAAAATATATTTGTTGATTTATGATTGGTTATATTCCCAATGGGGAATGGAGGTGATAGATAGTAGTGCTTATCTGGTTTTGGAGGCCAGACTTGGGAAGTAAATTCTGACTCTGAAACTTATTAAGAGTGCGATCATAGAAAGGTTATTTGATCTATCTGAATCTGTAATTAAAAAAAAAAGACATACATCTACATCATTGTGATGGTTTGGAACTCTATCTACCCCAAAAAACCATATTCTTAAAGCTAATCCATTCCTGTGTGTATAAACCTATTGTAAGTAGGACCTTTTGATGAGGTTACTTCAGTTAAGATGTGGCCCAGGGTAGGTCTTAATCCTCTTACTGGAGTTCTTTATAAGGGAATGAAATTCAGACAGAGAGAAAGAAAGCCACAGGAATAAGAAGCCGAAAGTTATGAAACCTAGAAGAAAAGAGAGAGACCAGCAGACACCACCATGTGCCTTGCCATGTGTCAGAGAACTCAAGGATTACTGGCAGCCATTTTTTGGGGAAAAAGAATTGCCTTGATTTGGACATTTTTCTCAGCCTCAAAACTGTAAGCTAATAAATTCCCATTGTTGAACCAACCATTTCATGGTATCTACTTTCAGTAGCCTAGGAAACAAAAACAATCATATAATGCCTACATCATAAAGTTTTTATGGAGTAAAAACTAAAGATACTATAACGTACCTGTAGGGAAGCGGGTGTGGCTCAGTGGATAGAGCCCCCGTTTACCATATGGGAGGCCCGGGTTCGCGTCCCGAGGCCTCCTTGTGAGGGCAGGCTGGCATTGCGGTGGGCTGATGCGGCAAGACCTCACAGCAAGGGGGAGATAAGCAGACACAGAGAAGACACGCAGCGAATAGACACAGCAGCACAAGCAGCAAGCGGGGGATAAATAAATAAAATAAATAAATCTTAAAAAAAAAAAAATAACGTACCTGTAGTAGAATATCTTACACATTGAAGATGCCCAATAAAGGTCAATTCTGATTATAAATAGAAAGTAAAAAACTTGTTGTAGTTGTTTTATAGATCATAGGTTACTCAGGCAAAAAGGGATTTAAACTTTATTTAAATTATGTAAATATATGTTTCACTGTTATTTTGTACATAAAGAATTCCTTCTCTATTTCTCTTCCTCTTCAATTAGCCTAGATTCTTGAGGCTTTATCTTAATGGAAAAAACTTTTTTATTCCCATTACCACATTTAGGGGATCTAACCTTTTAAGTTGGAAAGAGTATTTTAGTTTTCTCCTAATCATGGCACAGTTAATATCTTAATTACTGAGCATTTGTAGAAGCATACAAATTTCAGAATATATAATATTCTGAATATATAATACCAAAGCTTGCTGTTTGATAAGCCCCCTCCCACTAAAAAACAAAATTATGATTCAAATAAAATACATTGCCATATTTAATAGGAATTTTAAATTTTGGAGTCAAACAGAAATCCCTTACCTTAATCATCTAAGTGACTAAAATTGGTGTGTCATTGTGAACACCATAGTGGCATTTTTAATGTTGGGATCAGTACATGTACCTGTATCCAAAAAGATACTAATATTCTACTGCTATTAAAATATTAACCTAAAGGCAGGACTAATTCATACTTTTCATGGATTATCACTGACTACAACCTCAGTATTTGTTGACTTGGTTTAATATCATTCTTTTGTATATGAATAATGTTATTTTATAGATGCTATTTTTTTAGTACCTTGTTCAAATCACTATCTGGGCTCTATGAAGACACTTCACTGGTTTGCTTCTTTAAAACACGTCTTGTTTTATTTATTTATTTTTAATTAATTATTTTTTATTTTTAAAGAAGCTTACGATTATATAAATGTTACATAAAAAATATAAGGGATTCCCATATGCCCCCCTCCCTCCCCCTCCCACACTTTCCCACATTAATAACATCCTTCATTAGTGTGGTATGTTTGTTATAATTGATGAACACATACTGAAGCCTTGCTACTAACTGTGGACTGTAGCTTACATTATAGTTTATACTCTGTCCCGCACAATTTTGTAGGTTATTACAAATGGCCTCTATCTGTCTTTGCAATGTCATGCAGGACAATTTCAATGTCCTGAAAATGCCCCCATATCACACCTATTCTTCTCTCTCCCTCCCCTCAGAACCTCTGGTGGCCACTGCCTTTATATCAATGATAAAAGTTCTTCCATTTCTTGAATAATAATAAGTCTTTAGTAGAATACTAATAAGTCTACTTTAATCCATTGTTCATTCCCTGAGCTTGAGGATTTGGGGGTGGTGATGCCCACTCTGCTTCTAATTAAGAGGGGGCATAGATCCCATGGGGCAGATGGATGGAACTATCTTGTTTGCAGTTGCAGACACTCTCTGTTCCTTGGGATGGGCATTGTCCATTATCATCTCCTTGTTAGTTGTCCTGGGTGAGTCTAAGGAACTGAAGTGCAGATGTTGCAAATCTGATGAGATTCAGGGTTCAACTGGCACATGGACAGATCAAAGATTTAAGTCTTTGGGACATATATTTATCACATATACTGGTAATTATAGGTTCAAATAAAAAAGGCAGAAGAGCCGTGTGTAGGAAACTATTAGTGAGTCTAACTCTGTTACACTGGGGAGCATATATTCCAAAGTAAGACCCACTGATAGGAACTCAGCATATAAATGCACTACCTTCCCCCCTGAGCATAGGACATGACTCCTGGGGATGAGCCTCTCTGGTACCAAGGGATTATTACCACGTGCCAACTAGCAATGCATCTGGAAAAAGACCTTGAGCAAAAGAGGGAAATGATAAATACAAATGAGTTTTATGGCTAAGAGATTCCAAAGTGAGTCAGAAGGTCATTCCACAGGTTATGCTTATTCATGTCTCAGCAGGATCTCAAATAGTGGGGCTCCTGAGGGCTGTAGAGACATCCAGACACTATAAACAGGGCAGACAGCTCAGGAATTCTTGTTTGTTTTATGATATAATTTAGATTTGATTGGTGGTTTAGGGAAGGCTGTCAGAAGAAGACCTATTTGGGGACATGGCATTGTAACTGACATCTGAATGGTGAGGAGTTAATTAGCCCATGGTGGATGGCATGAGTGGTTCAGGCAGAAAGAATAGCAAGGGGAATGACTTAGAAGCAGGAAAAGCTTGGCATGTTCGATTATATGGATGAAGGCTGGGAGCACTGAAGTCTTTGACCAGGCCAACTTGTGAGCCTGGCTGGTCCATGATAGGCGATTTGCCTGTTCTCTGAAAAGCATGATTTGGCTTGTATACACTTCTGGTTGACTTCCAAGTACATAGCCCTTCTTCTGTCAATTTGCACAGGCCCTATTTTACAAAATTTGACTCTGGAATTTCTGCTCTTAAGGGATTTCTCATTGGAATCTGATTGGCAAATGTGCCATAGCAGAAAGATTTTCTCTCTCTGATAAAAACTCCCTGGGTTCCACTACCACTGCCTTTTCTATTTAGCCATACAGGAATTGGAGGCATGGAATAAAAAGTTAATGAAAGAACTATCAATAGGCCATCGATTCAGTTGTAGGCTTCCTTCATTTTGAGTAAAGAATGCCAAAAATAATCTTTCTTCAGGACAGAAGCTGAGCTCTGGAGGAAATTGATATTAAATTCTAATCTTTAAAGTCTTCAAAAATATTTGCCAACCAACCAGTCACAGCCTTAACACAGAGGTACAAATGATCTAAGACTGAGCATATACATGAAATCAAAGGCTGAACAGTAGAAGTCAGACTTGTCCTTAGTGGGAAGTTGGGGCTCTATTGTAGGGCATTCATCTCCTGTACAAGATGGAAAAGCATCCCGTGACCAAAAAACCAAGGCCTTTCACAGAAGTTAGTTATAGATCATAGAATACAAATCCCAGAAGAAAACTCAAAGATAACAAAATCAGATCCTCTAATTTTGTAGATAGGGAATTCCAAAGGAATTTATGTTTACCTATGGATAGAGATGAAATGACACAGCTAGTCAGGGATGGGCTGGTTCCAGAACCAAGGGCCTAATTTCTAATCCAGTACCTTTTCCGCCAGTGTTACTGACTCCAAAATAACCACATTTTTATACCAGCACTTAAAAAGGAAATAAAAATATTAAAGACAAAAAATAATGATTCATAAGACTATATTTAATTTGGGAGTACCTTATTAATAACATCATTGTGAACTCCTGAAATAACTTGTAGACACTGATCCACTCTAAAAATCATGAAAATTCTGGCACCATTGTACTGCTTGCCATGGGTATTTCTTATAAAACAGACAATTGCATATGTTCTGTTCCCAGAGCTATACCTTTCCTATGGTGATTGTCCACCCTCCCCATCTATTTCTCCATGTACATCTTGGTTCATTAATTTTCTGCTTCCTTTCAAAGGGAAACAAATTCTGGCATTGCTTATCCCATGGTGAATCTTGGCCTCTTACTCTTAATTCCACCCTCTACTGATGTCAGAAACGTCTTGAAATAAAATCCCATACCTGCACTTCATCCTTCAGCCACAGCAGCTGCATTTCTATCTTGAACAAGCCTAGCTGCTTCAGCTACCAGCAGAGTAGTAGTGGCGCTCATCCCGCCCTGCCCCCCCAAGAGACAACAAGACCACCCCTTCCCATGGCCTTGCTGGCAGAACTGCGTGCAGCCACTGTGTATTCCTCCATCATATACTGACCTTGGCAAAGCTGCCAGAGATATTTTCAACAAAGGATTTGCTTTCAGGTTGGTGAAGCTGGATGTGAAAACAAAGTCATGCAGTGGCATTGAATTCTCAACATCTGGTTCACCTAATACAGGCACTGCTAAAGTTACTGGGACCTTGGAGACCAAATACAAATGATGTGAGTATAGTCTCACTTTCACAGAAAAATGGAAGACTGAGAACACTCTGGAAACAGAAATTGCAGTTGAAGACCAGATTTGTCAAGGTTTGAAACTGACATTTGATACCACCTTCTTGCCAAACACAGGTAAAAAAATGGTAAAATCAAGTCTTCTTACAAGAGGAAGTGTATAAACCTCGGTTGTGATGTTGACTTTGATTTTGCTGGACCTGAAATCCATGGTTCAACCATCTTCCGTTATGAGAGCTGGCTTGCTGGTTACCAGATGACCTTTGATCGTGCCAAATCAAAACTGACAAGGAATAACTTTGCAGTGGGCTACAGGACTGGAGACTTCTAGCTACACACTAATGTCAATGATAGGACAGAATTTGAAGGATCAATTTATCAGAAAGAATGTGAAGATCTTGACACTTCAGTAAACTTTGCTTGGACATCGGATACCAACTGCACTCGTTTTGGCATTGCAGCGGATCCCACTGCTTCCATTTCTTCAAAAGTCAGCAACACAAGTTTAATTGGAGTGGTCTACACTCAGACTCTGAGGTCTGGTGTGAAGCTTATGTTGTCTGCTCTGGTAGATGGGAAGAACATTAATGCTGGAGGCCACAAACTTGGGCTTGCCCTGGAGTCGGAGGCTTAATCCAGCTGAAGAAACCTCTGGGAGTCAATATCAGAAGATTTGGCCTTAATATAGTTCCATTGTGACCAGCAGGGATTCCCCGCTGCCATACCTCCAGAGGGTGATAAAACCAAAGGATGATCTAAACAGGAGCTTTATTTTAAATATTTAGACAGTTACTTGGTGACTGGTTTCTAGTTGAATTGGTTATCTAGTTACCAATGCTGCAATCGTGCAGTCACCTATACATTATTTAAATGCATTTAACTGTTAAATGTGCTACCCACCAATAACAAAACAGACCTTTATGAAAACTGCAATTGTGTGCACGTATATTTTTATATTCCTTTTAATAGTTGATATGATATTGCCGTTGAATGAGATGGATGTTTTAAGATGAGGTTAAAAAATTTTTGTTAAATTTAATCATCATTAAAAATACTTTGGTATCTCAGTGCATTACAAATTATGAATAAAACAAGTATACATTTAAAAAAAACCCAACACCTGAATATTCCACCTAGTCTAATTTCATGAGAATTGGCTGGGAGGAAGCGTCTTAACTTTCTGGATCTGCATGCGTAAAAGCAACGGCCTAATTGTATTCTTCGCCCAGGTGTAGTCTTTAAAATGTAGGGAATTGACTAGCCATCAGATATATTTAGCAAACAATTAGATTTGAGATCAAAGAAGAAAATGAAACTGGACTTTGTTTTATTTAGCAATTCATCTTTAGTCAGATTCTCCCAGTTATGTGGCCACTACATGTACAGTTTTAATGGAGGGAAGACATCATTCACTTCCCAATTGGACCTGATGGGAAGATCTGTCCATTTGTCCTCAATTATAGCACTAAATCCTAGAAAAAAACGTTCTTGAGATAAGTGTACTTGGAGGGTGCATCTTGAGCGCAGTGGAACAGTCAAAGGGATTTGCTTCAAAGTTAACTTCGACTCTCAATTTCTTTCTCTGTTACTTCTGTTTCAGCCAAAGGTTATTTGAAAGAAATGAAACAAATACACCAGTAAACATACTCATGAATAAGTTAGTAATTAATATTTTAAAATACAGCATAGCAAATTTTTGACTTCGGGTAAATGCAAATCCTTACACACCTCAGCATCTTCAGTATATCTTATGCAAATAGTTGTTAAGAATAAAAATTCTAATTTCAAATGAAGAAAATTCATGACATGCATCTTGGCTTGCGGTTTAATCACTGTATACCCAGGAAGGTATCGACAGTTGTCCCGTGGAAGCTATTAAAGTTGCTGTCCAAGGTTAAATGAAATTGCAGTTTATCAGAGCAGCATTGAGAAAATAAGGGAATCTGTTCATGGCTCTTGATTAATGCCAAGCGTGATCAACACAAGGGGGTTCATTAAGCTATACATCATGTGGGTAATTTAACATGTCATTGCGCCTGCTGTCTGCTTTGACTGTGCACAGCCCTGAGTTTCAAAGTTGTAGCGATGATGCCACTGAATTCTAGACAGGAGAGTTCTTCTTAGTACTTTTGCTTTACATTTGCCATTATGCCTGCTACTTTTTTCCAGACATCGTAAGCATTTAATATGAATTCTTTAATATATTTTGGGGTGAATAATATGCTTTGAGCTTTTTCATGGGCTCTCCCCAGTTACCCCATAATAAAATTTAATAGGAAACTCTTACCCTTTTGAATTTTTCTTTTTCCCTAATCAACTATATACATGTCTTAAATGTGACATGACATAGAAAAAACCTTATTCAAATGCATCAACTCAATACATGTTAATTTTTAATATTCTTATTTATGTGCTATGGTCAAAAGATAACTTTCACACTACTCATTTTGTTTTCCTTGCCATTCTCTCTTCAGTGTTTTCTAATTGCTCTCTACTTATATATGATCCATTTTAAAAGTTGATCAAGTTTGCGCAAATATTAACCACAAAACTGTGGCTTGCAGTAGATCATTAGTAAATTTATTATATATTGCAATGTCATTTAAAAAATGATTGTTATTGCCAACATCTCCATGCCATTTGGGGGACTATACTAGACAGGATAAAGGAGAGAATACTTTGGGTTTATGTGCTTCAGAGATTTTTTTCAATGATCTTAATTTTTCTAGACATGAAAAGCCTTTATCTAAAGTGTAAGAGCTATCTAATTTTTTTCATTAATTTGCTTTACAAAATTAAATTTGCTAATATTGTTATTATTGAGTAGAATTTGACAGCTTATTGAAAAAGAAAATATTTCTATGTAGAAGACTAAGAAGCTGTGATTTATCATTTCACATTATTTGTTATCTCATACATGGAATTCAATATAATCATGCTTTATCATTCTCACTTAAAAGTAGGCTCTCCCAGTCATAGAAGATTTATGGGATACAATGAACTAGAGGCCAAAATCTCAACCATAATGTCAATGGTTGTTGCAAGGGAGTACATGGCCAGGAAATAAGACCAGGATGAATGTAATCTTCATATTAAAATTTTTGACTCCAGAAATCTAGGGAGTAGTCTCATGTTGTGTTTCTTTTAGCATCCAGTGAATATACTTGCTAGTCAGTAATCTGGATAGAGCCCTAAAAGTTCCTAAAATGCCCAGCATGACAATTGTATTGTAATGACTGTGGCTTCGAATTTACCAGTGTTTGGAATTTTGCGTCAAATGTCCTATTGAATGGGAAGTTTAAAGTTTCTTTGAAACATGGACTCCCGTGTGACATTGTAAGACTTTTAAAGGAAAAGAAAAAAAAAACCTAGGGAAACATTTTATAGGTCCTAAATACTCACATGAAAGAAACTACCATCACTGTTGTGCAAAATATTGAGCTATGTTTGTTGAGGGTGATAACCTTGTTTTCATCTACCATTCTTGGGAGGGGATGGCTGTGCCATTTAAGAGCTGGTGAGACCAGGTGCCAGCTTTTAAAGGCACACCTGAATAATAGAATGTTATTTTAATTTCAGTCATTTTTTTTGTGGGTTGTGAATCGCTATCTACAATACTCTCAAAATAAACTGTTTGATTATTTAAATTGGGTGTTTGAAAATGTATTTTAATTAGGTCCAAGACTAAATTAGAATGGTGTCTAGTGAATACAAAACATTTTCAAAAGCAACACATTACAAAGTGTTTTCTTTCCCGGTATGTAAAGTAGGGGGGGAAGCTTTTCACTTGTCGGCTTTCAGTCACAACTTCCAGCCATTTATTTTAACTATATGAGGGGTCTCCCCTGAAAAATACTGCAAAGGTCATTTACATAGTCAAGGTCCTCTCCTTGAATACTTTAAAAAAAGGTACTGCATTGTTTTCTGCCACCATTAATTACCAAGGGTTTATTTACAAGACAATAATTAATTATACCTCTGGGAAGCTCAAGAGTCAACATGAATCAAAGCAGGCTTGATAAGGAACATGGAAGTCTCACATAATTAAGCAGGGCACTGGAGACCAATTGTTTATAGAATGATTTTGCTGGAGCTAATTGACACTAATTATTTAATCTGATTTTCTTCTTCCTAGTTATTTTTCTACAGAGTCACTGCTTTCTGCTAATGACTTACCGGAAACTATCAAGATGCTTGTCTTAGTTTGCCAAAGGGCTGCAAATGCAAAGCTCCAGAAATCTGTTGGCTTTTATAATGGGGATTTATTTGGGGTAAAAGCTTTCAGTCCCAAGGCCGTGAAATGTCCAAATTAAGGTATCAGCAGAGATGCTTTCTCACCAAAGTCAGCTGCCCCGTGGTGAAGCAAGATGGCGGCTGATCTCTGCCGAGGTCTCTGCGTCCCCTCTGTCTCCTGGAGCTCACTTGAGGGCAACCAGGCATAGGGTTTGTCTCTTTCTGGGCCTCCACTATCAGTCTCAGTGGAGTCTGCTTTCTTCCTGAGTTCAGCTGCAAACTATCAGGCATATGGCTCATCTCTCAGTGGGCCTCAGCATTTGAGCCTCTCAGGGGCTTCTTTCCTTACAGCTTAGCTGTAAGCGAAACTGCAGTCCTTTCTCTCACATTGCAGGATCCAATATGGCAGCTTCCTTTTCTTGTGTGTCCTTTTTTTTTTTTTTTTTTACCAGACCCAGCAAGAGGGTGGAGACTCAACTTGCATCATGCCTCACTGATGTAGTCCAATTGAAAAGGTCTCACACCTACAGAAATGGATTAGTTCACAAGCATAATCTTTCTCTTTTTGGGATTCATAAAATAATTTCAAACTGTTACAGTGCTAGATACCTCTATTTTATCATAGCCAGCCTTCGCTATAGGAAATTTATATTGCTTAGATCATTTCCCAATATGCTGCAGTGTTGTATAAAACAACAGAAGAAATCAACAAATGATCAAGGGTAAAAATATGTATCTGATAGTAACTTCTATTGATGTCTTCAAGTAGTCTTCATGTAACTATTGTTTCATGAAGACAAGTTTTCACTCAGATTTAGGTTCAATTCATTTCAAATGGAAAAATAAAATATGTGTGTGTGGAACTCATAGTTTCCACACTATTTTTATGCATCATATGAGGTGAGTACCACAGCGTGATTAAAAAGAAAAATAACAACTTATGCTTGCATCAAAGAATTTAGTGAACATGATTAAAATCCATTTCTTGGTTAAGTTGCTAAATAAGACATGGAGGCCTCAGAGTGGGTTCTCTTTTATAAGACATTTTGAGATATATTAATAGTTCTTATTTTATGCCAGGTACTGTTCTAAATCCTTTATGTTTAACTCTTAATTTTCTCAATAATCATGTGAGGAACAAAACTTTATGTGTTTCTTGATCCCCATTTTATAGATAAAGCTGAGGCACTGAGTTTATATCATTTGCCCCAAATCATAGAACTATTTAGTAGTAGATCTGGGATTCAAGCTCAGATGGTCTGGCTCCAAAGTCCAAACTCTTAATCATGGCCATAAAAAAAGGGACTGGCTGATATTTTTATTCCCATGTCTTTGGTCTGAATGGATCCTGACCCTTCTTCTCATTAGAACCACTTGGGGGGATTTTAAAATAAAGCATAATCTCTGGGCTGTGGAGCCCAGGCACAGGGACTTTTCTAAAGCACCCCACGGTGTTCAACTGTGCAGCCAGGTTGAGAAGCCCTGCTCCAGCCCTTGAAGCAGTCACCACTCTCCATCTGCCTCCTCTCTAGGCCTTATCTTCCACAGTATCCACGAGGTTATAAACGCATGCCAGCAGTCCCCATCCAGGAAGCAGTTGCTCAGGTGTCATTTCTACATGTCATCTTAACAAGCTAAACTTCTTAGGCCCTAGATCTTTATATTTGCTAATAGATCACAACTGTGATCAAGATTGGCCCAATGCAGACCAGAGAGAAGGCTTCTTGGCTGACGAGCCTAATTTACCACGGGGGTAATTTTATCAACCTGCTGCCCCTGTGATCAGGGCCTTCTCCCTTCCATAGCCAACCATTTTCCAGTGCATCCCAACCATTTAATTGTGCACATGCACTTTGTGCAGAAGCCTTAGGATAAAACCTTTGAAGGCAGGTAAATTAAAGTACAGCCTCATAACTCTTAATTTTAAAGGGTTTTTAATAAGGCAAAACCACAAACCATTATCACACCCAAAATAATTAATAACAATTCCTTATCATCATGATTAGTTTTCAGATTTTATTTTAAAATGTCTTTTTATAGTTGGTTAGAATCAAGAGCCAAATAAGGTCCATGCATTACTTTTGGTCCATGTGACAATGAAGCGTCTTCTGATGTATAATAGCCTCCCCTCCCCAATATTGCTATTTATTTATTGAAGAAGCCATGTGTGTGTGTGTGTGCGCATTTCTTTTATAGAATTACCTACATTCTGGATTTGGCTGATTGAATTCTCCTGTCATTTGCATGATCTCTATTCCCTACATGTCCTGTAAATTGTTCCTTAGATCTAGACCCTTGATGACATAAGAATTGAAATTTTTACTAGCATGCTTCATAAGTGGTGTTGTATATTTCCTGTTGTATCACAGCAACAGGATTGATTAGTGAGTTCAAGTGCTGCCATTCTGAAACCTCCATTCAAAAGCTCCCTATCTATCTTATCAGCCATTTATGATGTTTGCAAGATCAATTATTTCATTAGGGGTGATATTCTAATTCATTCATTCCTTCTGCATTTATTAGCCAGATTTCCTCTATAAAGTAGAACTTTCTTTCCTCAGCTATTTAATTAACCTGAAATATAGTTTGTACAAAAAGGCAGTAAAATGTTTGATTTTTTTTTTTTTTTTTTTTTTTTTTGCTTTTATCAATTTGCAGAGTAATGTGGTGTCCTGGCAAACTTTAAAGGTAACTCATTGTTTTGCTAGTGTTAAAAACTCACAGCTTTAAATGCATTGCAGTCATTCTTTTTGATATTTGTGTTGTTCCATTTTTAGCTATGAGAGCACCTTCAAGTTGACCGCTATATCCTTTTTTTAATTTTTTAAATTAAAAAAAAATTTTAGGAGGTGCTAGGGATTGAACCCAGGACCTCATACATGGGAAGCAGGCACTCAACCACTTGAGCTACATCTGCTCTCCTGCTATGTCCTTTTGACATGACCCTAGTAAATTTTCATAAGAATCCTTGCTTTCAGGCATTGAAAGATATATGGGTACATCTGTGTAATTCCTGCTCCAGGCCTGGAATTGACCCTGATTCCTTTCTAGTGGGAAATGGTATTTAAAGATTACGATCTGGATCCTGGAGGTACTCATTGCTACTGGGTTATCATTGGTTCTAGATCATTTTGTTTGGCAGATAGGATATGACTTTAAGAAAGAGAGAAGTAAATTGTGAATGTGTACTGATATTTCCATTCCAAATATAAAATTACAGCTTTTTAACTTAATTTTTGAAATTTTATGTTTGGTTTTCTTTTCTCTTAATTGAAAATCTGGTTTCCTAATAACATTAACATAATCTATAATCACTTATTTGCTTTATCCTCTCTCTCTCTTTGTGTGTATATATGTAATAGTTTAGAAAAATAATACCAATATTTTTACTAACAGAAATACTACTGAATGTAGTTTAAGATTTTTTTGTGGCTACTTTGTCTTGTTGATCTATACTACTGGAACTGAACAAACATTTTGTTTTAAAGTCATTTGAAATAATTAATGGTTATGCTACCTGTATTAGTCAGGGTTCTCTAGGGAAACAGAACATAATATCTGTAAATATTATGAGATTTTATAAGATTCTCTCATGCAACCATGGGGATGCACAAGTCCAAATTCCATAGGGCAGGCTGCAAGCCAGAGGCTCTGATGAAGCTCCTTGTTGAGTTCACCAGGAAAGGTTGACTATCTGAAATAGAGCTGGGAATTCTCTCTCTGAATGCTGAAATTACTTCTCCCCTTAAGGCCTTCAACTGATTGGGTGAGACGGCACTCTGTTGACGGCAATCTCCTCAGTTGATTGTAGATGTAATCAGCCATATATGCACTCAACTCACTGATGATTAAAGTCCATGAAATGTCTTTGTATTACCATTAGCCCAGTGCTTCCTTGACGAAACAACTGGGCACCATTACCTGGCTGAGTTGACATATTAGCCTAATCATCATACTACCATATTAATAAATAGCTAGATTAATTTGTTTCAGCAGTATGTTTTAAACTTAAAAGGATTTCCTTTCTTTTTATTTATTTTAAATTATGTAAAACATTTACCTTGTTCCCAAGTCAAAACATAAAACAATTCAGGGAGATAGGACTGCTAACTTAATTGCCTTCTCTCCTTTTTTTCTCTCCTCTCTTGTAGGTAAACATTTAAACTTTTTGGGGGTTATCCTTCCACAGTTTCTGTAGCAAACCCACACATACACATTCATATATTTGTGCATGCACAAATACAGAATGCCTTTTTCCCATTTTTACACGATGGTAGCCTGTAATATACACACCCTTCTGCCTCTTACTTATTTTACCTAACAATATACCCTGCAACTCTCTCCACTGCAGTGCTTAGAAGTCTTCCTTGTCCATTGTCATAGCTGCTGGTATTCCATGGTGTGGTCGGCGACATCAGGCTGTTATATCTCCTAGTTCTTTTTAGTTCCAGCATCATCTCTTACTTTTCAGTTCTTCTGGGCCACTCAAGGAGCCCAAATTTTTGGTCCACCCCCTCATTGCCTGTCCAAACTGCCCTCCACCCCCCGCCCCCAAAAACTTTAGCATTTGGTGTTGTTTGAAGTAGGCATGCAATAAGTTTTGAGTGATTAGAAAATATGGAATAATGATGTTTCCTTCATTTTATTCACAGAGATTCCCTGAAGCTAAGGCTTATCTTTTCCTTCCTTGAGCAGCCTCTTATTTTTCAGCTGCGACGACCTAACAATGATCTTATATTTTTCTGCTCCAAATTTGGCCATTTTCTGCATTTAGTTTCTCTCTGAACTCACTTCTCCCTGAGGCTGACTGATTTGATAACCTTTCCCCATACTCCTGAATGGCAACAGATTTTAGGATACAGAGATTTTTCTATACTAAACTTTCCTCTACTTCTCCAGTCACCTATTCCTTCTCAGTTACAACATGGGACTATCTAAAACAACAACAACAACTATATTTTACTATTTATTTGTATTCTATCTCATTCTGGAGATTTTATCATAGTTTATCATAGTTGTTTAGTGGCCAGCCAGAATATTGGGGGAGGGTTTTGAGTTATGGACATACAAACTCAAACATATATCAGACAAAACCGTCAGAAGCACTTTGATGTTGAAATAATTGCTGAAATGCTGTGTGTCATTACTAAAGTAAAAACATCTTATTTAATAATGTAATCACAATGTGTAGCTTCTAAAATTTTTACATGCCTGTTTAGAGGTGCGTAATCTCTAAGGTTAATCAGAAGCTACTGAAAGCTGTCTTCATCTTATCGTTACTCATCCATGTGACTTTGGGGATTTGATTTATCTCAAAAGCTAAAATTCAACTTAATTTTTCAATTGACTTATAAAGGACATTATTCAGGATAATTTAAATTAATTTTTCAAAAGAAACTGCTTTTGTGGTGGATATATGGTCATGTAAGGTGAAAATACATTTGCTTTATTTCCCTGCAAGAAAGGGAATATAAGAAAACACCAATGTAAGAATAATTGTTCATATTTTCTTGCTTATAACTTTTTTTATTCTGAATATAAATGTAATACATGCTCAGATTATAAAATATAGATGGTACACTGAAATAAAAAGAAAAGAATAAAATCTTTCCATAAACTACTGTGCTAAACACTATTAATATTTTGATGTATTTCTTTCCAAGATTTTTCTAAATATAAAATAGAAACCTACATACTTTAAAAGAGTGAAATCATATTACATATGTAGTTTTTATGTCCTTCTTTTCTTCATTTGTCATTATGCTTAAGCATTTTTAAAACCATATTATTAAAATTCTTTGTAATATAATGTTATTTCCTCCATATATTCCATTGTACAGAAATTGAAAAGTTTATGTAATCATTCCTCTGATGTCTGACAATTATACTGCTACCAATTTTTAACAGAATAAATCATCTTTCACAGATGGGATAATTTCTTCAGACTTTATTCTAAGAAGTGAAATTACTGTGGAACATTCAATGCAGTGTTTTTTCTGTCCCTTCTCCTTTATAAAGACAGTCGAGCCCATCAGGAAACGTAGGAGATGTAAGTTTTGCCTTAATTTCAGTCATGACACATAGATTGCCAGTCAGAAACAGTTGACATCAGTTAATAAGAACATTCCTCACTATAAATAGGTTTGAGTCCTGGCAGTACTCAAATGGCCTAGCAAAGAGCAGTGCAAGGACAATGGGTAGAAGACAGATTCCTGGGTTCTGATCTCAGTTCTCCATCATCTACTTGTGTGACCTCAACAACATTAACATCTCTGAACCTTGGTTTCCTGGTCTATAAAATGAGGAGATTGTATAATAGTATGACTACTAAGATTCCTTCTAGACCTACATTTTTTGATTTTATGTTTGGAAGTTTAGGGTGGCCCAACTAGGTCCTAAGGTTGCATCCCGTCAGAGCCATGCTTTATTTGCTAGTGAGGAGAGGACTGCTTTACTTGTTCTTAGGCTCAGCTCTACATGTTGTAGTTCATGCAGCTTGTACTTGACCAAGTATCAAGTTACCTGGGACCCTTATTTAGTGTCTGCCTCCCACCTTCTAGCACTCTTTCAGCTCTATGTATTGCAGACTTCAAAAAAGTTATAGGGAAAGTTATCTGGAAATTTCTGCTCACTAATAACTCAAATCTTCTATATGCCTATATAAGGAAACATGTAAATGTTCTGCTATGCAGTGTCAGCCTTCCACTAAGGACCACTCATCAACTACTTGTCTGTCCTTTGATGAGTGATACCTGAAAGACAAGGACAAATCTGCATCAATAAGTTCAAAATGCCCCTTGAAGCACAGTGCAGAGAAATGCAGTATTTTACCACTGATCTTCAGCCTAAGGTAAAGTTTTACCAAAAGGCAATTGTGGTCAACTTATTATGTGGCCATGACATTGGGGAACTGCCGACAACATCTCGTACAAGAGCAAGAGCAGTACCTACAGTGCCATCTGCACTTACCCTCAAATGGAAAGGGAGAGGCAATAAAAGAAAGATCTCTGAGCAAAGTTTGTTTTAATGGAGTGTTTTTCAAATTTTAGTGGGCATCAGGACTTTCTGTTAAAACACAGATTGTTGGTGCCATATCACCAGACTTTTTGATTTAGTACGTTTAAAGTGGGTGTGAGAATTTGCATTTCTATTAGGTTCCCAGATGATGCTGATGATGCTGGTCCAGAAACGACACTTTGAGAACCACTCAATTAGATTGGATTGAAAAGATTCTTCATCGCAATTACGTACATTCTTCCATTAGAATGGAAGCGTGCACTGGCAAGAAGATGATAAGTAACTTTTGTAAGGGTAGTGTCTACAGCCATGGCTGATCACAGATATTCCACAGAGACTAACCATGGGAGAGTCAAGTAGTGCAACAGAGAATGTGGAAGCTAAAGAGCAATAACTGAAAGTAGTTGTTGCAGAATTTGGCTGTCAGAGATGCAGTAGCTCTGCCTGAGAAAAAAAGCTATATGGGAGCAGCAAATGATTCTTTACAGAATAATAAGATGCAGATACATTGAATCATCAAATATCAGCTCCAATCAATTTACATCTTTCCCAACTAGTAATGCCATCCTTAGTTTTCTCCTGAAATACAAGTAATAGTGATGGATTGCTAATAGAATAGGCTATTGTTGAATATTGGCTCACAGGATACATCTCATTTTCTTGCATTTTTTTTCCAGAGGAGAACTTTTTACATTTGAAATGATCTGCACTTTGAAGCACCTGCCACTTACAAAGGGAGTTCGGTATACCACAGTACCCGGAAACATGGGTGGGAGGAACTTTACTTTATAGTTATTGCCTCTTAAAGGTACTCCCTCTTGTCCAAGTTTCATCTAGAGAATCGATGGGGAGCAAACCAGGATCAATTTTAATTGATTGTTCAGGTTTTTTAATAATTGGCATTCTTCTCTAATGCTTGCCAGAATAACAACTAGAATCTGATGCCTTGTAATTTTAACTCATTCTAAATGCACATTATTATATAGCAACTATTGCACCTACAAACAGCACACTACCCCTGTGGTATGTCAGAGGAAATACAAGAGCAGAATAAAGGGGAAAAGTTACAAAATTGTGCTTATAGATGATTATTTGCACACACACACACACACACACACACACACACACATGCACAGACTCCATACTGCCATGGTTTTGGCCAAGATGTCCATTTATGGAATTAAAATAGTAGTATGTAGGGGATATGATTTTGCAAATATTAAAATGATATACTTTAGTTTCCTCCTTATTTCATTTTTGTTGACTTCTATCTCTAATATTAGGTCATGAAGATAAGTGCCTCCAAGCAGGAGAGAGCAGGGTTAGGAATAGCCTTGAAACCAGGTTTGGACACTAAAGGACAATGGAAATCTCTTTAGCAAATGTGGCAGGCAGTATTGATTGCCTACCCAACAGCTACTCCCCCTTTCTAATCTTGCTAACATAATCTAGACTTTGGGGCATCCATTGTGCCCAGTCCCAAGGGATGAATATTGAGTGTCTAAGTAAATTATGATAATCCAAAATGACTAAAATGTGCCCAAAGAGACTGTATAACAGTGGTTCTCCATCATGATGATATATTAAATTCAACTGAGGAGTTTAACAAATACTGAAACTTGGAATCTATCCCAGAAATTCAGATTTAATTGGTCTGGAGTGTGACAGGGCATTGGCATTTGTAAACACTCAACAGCAGCTATGGTTGACAATGACTGGCTTAAATTTTTGAAATCATCAAATTTTAAGCCAAATTAGACTATATATAGCTCCCTCCCACCTACTTCCCAAGAATATTTAAGGATAAAATAATGAAACTACATTTCCCCCATACCTTTGGGCTATAATATGAGAAAACATGTGGTTCTGCCTAAATAACATCCATTTTTGAACCCTGACATATATAAGATATTTTACATACACTCTCATTAAATTCTTAGAACACTGCAGAAAAGTGATGTTGGTATCCTCATTCATATTATAGGTGAGAATATTGAGGCTAGGCAGGGATGAGGCTAGTGGAGAAAAACCCAGATTTCTTGGGCTCCAAAGTTCATAATTTTACCACTCTGCTGCACTGCTTTTCAAAAGTGTTCTCTTTTCACCCACTCCCCAATAGCAGATGTCTTCACCATACTTATACAGGGTCAAGCAAAGACTGTAACTTGGCATTTCTACTACAGCCTAATGCTGCAGGTTCTAAAGTTGACTCAAGTCATTGGTGAGACAGTCCTATTGGAGCCTTTTCTGGAAAGAAGACTTTCACTCCAAGTCCTCAAGCCCAAACCTTTCAGCTCATGGAAGAATTCCAGTGCCTTCAGTCTTGGAGACAGTATGTGGGAATGACATAGATTCCCATGGGCTTCTGTTTTTGTTTTTTAATTTCTTAAAAAGTTAGATTACATAAATGTTACATAAAAATTATAGGGGATTCCCATATGCCCCACTCTCACTCCCCACACCACCCATATTTACCCACATTAACAACATTCTTCATTAGTGTGGTACATTCATTACAATTGATGAACACATTTTGGAACATTGCCACTAAGCATGGATTATAGTTTACATTGTAGTTTACATTCTTTTTTTTTTTTTTTTAAAGATTTATTT
>JAQZBX010034061.1:0-25151 GCA_029593785.1 Cabassous unicinctus
GGTGGCCACAGGGGTAGCAGCAACAAATGCAGATGGATCAGCCAAGAAGGCCTTGACCTTTTCAGCAAGTGGGAAGGTATAATCAGTCTCCAGAGACAAAGCCAGAACTCACTTGTACCCATTGATGATAGAATGGGGTACTGATGCAACAGTTGGGTAACCAACCTGCAGACACACACTGGCAACATTGCGAACACCCTCCAGGAAGCAAGAGTGCAGAGTTTTCTCTGTGATGTCAAGTACTTCAGGGTTGTAGATGCTGCCATTGTCAAACACCTGCTGGATGATCAGCCCAAAGGAGAAGGGGGAGATGTTTAGCATGTTCAGCAGTGTGTCTTTGCTGGCTCCCACTTTGTCTCCGGTCTTAATCAGCTGCACGTTACTCAGGATTTCAATGGTGCCCCTGGAAATCTTGGTGGTGATGCCTAAAGCCTGGAAGAAGGAGGTCTTCTCGGGCCCCAGACCAGTGTTCTGGGCGGGCACAGTGACTTCGCATGGGGCAATGGCACCAGCACTGGCGGCAGCTGGCACCTTGTTGGCCAGCAGCATGTCCCTGATCTCAGTGAGGTCCTCCTTGGTGAACACAAAGTCCACATTCCCCCGGATATGAGGCAAAAGTTTCTCCAGGGCCGGATTGTTATCCAGATGCCCTCGGATGGCCTTGTGCATCATGGTGTTCTTGCCCATCAGCACCACAGCCTTCCCACGGAGGGACATGCGGATCTGCTGCATCTGCTTGGAGCCCACATTGTCTGCTCCCACAATGAAGCATTTTGGATAATCATCCAAAACTTGGATGATCTTAAGGAAGTAGTTGGACTTCCAAGTCGCCCTGTCTTCCCTGGGCATCACGGCAGTGCGTCACGGATTGCCACGCAGGCTTTAAAGACAATGTCACTCTCATGAGGATGCCTGGCAAGAGGCCACAATTTTCTAAACACACAAGGAAAGGTTCTACTCTGAGTGAAAGTCAGCGATCACAGCCACCGAGAACTTGAGATAATAAAAGAATTTAAAAGAGAAATTAAATCTGTGTGATTAAAATGAGGCATAAAATTAGGAATAGAAACCATAGCAAAAGAATAGAACCTTATGAAAAGTGACTAGGCAGATTTGAGGGGGTGGGGGGTGGTAGAGAGAAAACTAAAAAAGCTTCAAGAAATGGAAAATGTAGTCATCAAAATTTAAAACTCAGCAACCAGGTCAAAAGGTCAAACGGCCAATATATTTCAACTCAAGAGAGGAGTGATAAATAGGCAACTAGATCTAAAGAAATCACTAAAACTATAGCACAGAGAGATATAAAGGTGGAAAATATGAAAGAAAAGTTGAGATAACAGAGTTAATCTGGGAAGTCCAAATAGAGAGAATACTGTAGGGGCACTATTCAAAGACAGAATGCCTGGGGATATTCTAGAATTGATAAAAGACATGAATACTCAGATTCAGGTAGCACAATGAGCCCAAATAGGATAAATAAAAGTTAATTTATTCTTAGACCTGTTGTAGTGAAACTAGTGAATGTCAAAGGAAAAAAAGAAATGACGATGACTTACAAAGGGATTTCCATTACAATGACAGCAAACTTCTCAACAACAGCAAGAAAGAACAGAAAACAGAATAATGTCTTCTCAGGGCTCAGTGAAAATAACTGTTAACTTAGAATTTTATACCCAGCTTAATTCTCATTCAGGAATGAGGGTGAAATAAAGACTTTTTTTTTTTTTTTTTTTTTTCCCAGACAAAAGCTAATAGAATTTACTAGTCACAAATGCTTGCTGTAAAAATGTGAAACAGGATGTACTTGAGGCTGCAGGAAATTGAACCCAGAAGGAAACAGTGGATACAAGAAAAAATGATGAGCAATGAATTTGGTGAAAAGGTAGATAAAATCTGGGGCTTCTACTTCTAGTAATGGCAGACTATATCATTTGAATTGTGCCTTCCATTGAAGACAAAGAAAAGCTGAACAAAATATGTTTTAAAATTCTGCTTGAAGACATCAATGGGCTTACAACATCTAGGGGGAGAATGGACGCCCTCAACAAAGTGTCCTGGTGTTTAAGGTTACTGTTCCTCTGGAGATATTAACCAGTTCTGGACAGAGCTGCTCAAAAGCTAAGCACCACTTTTGACGGTCTAAGAGGAGTAAAGGGAATAGCAATTAGAACCCAAGGCCCACCAAGAGGAGATCCTTGATGAGCATGTCTTATTTTGAGTTGGAACTCTAAAAGGCTACACTGTAGGAGCAAAGGTTAACCATACTTTCACAGAGGCTGCAGATCAGCTTTGAATCATGTCACTCCCTAAAATTAGATTGAGGGATCCTAAATCACTAGTGCTCCCAGGCACCAGGCCGAATTGTAAGTCCTTCCTGGAGGGAAGTAATAACATGCAGGGCCACAAATTATTTCTACAAATGCAATGTCTGGCTTATATTCAAAAGCAACCAGATACGCAAGAACACAGAACAGAGGGAAACAAAAGATGATAGAATGGGGCCTCCAGATATTGGAATTCTCAGATATAGACTACTTTAAGAATAACCATACTTAAATCATGATCAAGGAGATAAAAGACAAGAATGAGAATTTTGGCAGAGCACTGGAAACTGTTAAAAGAAATCAAATGGAAATTCTGAAAATGAAATATTCAGTAACTGAAATTAACTCAGTTAATTTAAACAGGTTTAAACAGCAGATTTGACATATCTGAATAGAGAATTAGTAAGCAGAAGGATGTTAAATGGAAAATAACTAAAGATAAGAGATTGGAAAGTAATGAAGAGAGAGAGACATAGAAAGTACCACGAGATGGTCAAGAGCATATATTTAGAGCTCCAGAAATGTAGGATAAAGAAAATGGGGCAAAAATAGTATTTGAAGAGAAAATGGTTTAGAAATTTCTAAAACTGGTGATGAGCATGAGTCCACATAGATTCGAGAAGTGATATGAACATAAAGCAGGATAACTACCAAAGAAATCTACACCATAGGCATTGTTGAACTGTCAAAAACAAAGAGAAAATCTTTAAAGTAGCTAGAGAAGAAAGATTACCTTCAAATAAGCAGCAATTAGTTGGCAGCTGTCTTCTCAACAGAAATGATGGAAACGATAAGTCAATTGAATGCCATTTTTAAGGAGCTGAAAGAGAATAACTGCTAACTTAGAATTTTATGTCCAGTGAATAGAATGAACTGTCATATAAACATACAATGTAGTACTATATAGTAATAAAAATAAACTACAGTTGAAGTTAGTTGTGACTCTCACAAACAAATGTTGAGAAAGAAACCAGCCAAAAAGAGTGCACACTGTATGATTCCATATATATAAAACTCAACTATAGTGTCTAATGATACATGGTTAGGTGATAAAACATAAAGAAAAGAAAATAATTATCATAAAAATCAGATTGTGTTTACCTATCCCCATAGGTAGGGGAGAGAGGGTATTGGGGAAGGGCCAGAAGGAGGTGCTCTTAGGATGCTGGCAATGTTCTGTTTCCTGTTATGGCTACATGAATGTTCATTTTGTGAGAACTCATTGAAGGATACTTTCACATTTTGTGAGCTTTTCTATGTGTGCCATACCTTACGATTAAAAAGTTTAAGAGATGACATTTAAAAAGCATTAATGAATGAAACAACAATAATAACATCTAATAAGAGAGTTTAAAAAGGATGAAGCTAAAACATGGAACACAATATATGGGAAGGGTAAGAATAAATTAAATCCATATAAGATCCTTGCATTAGTTGGGAAGAAGCTTGAAATGTTAACATGAGCTTTAAATCAAATATGCATGTGAAAATTGTACATAACTCTTGGGAAGCAGATATAGTTCAAGCAGTTGGGCGCCTGCCTACCACATGGGAGGTCCCAGTTCAGTTCCCAGTGCCTCCTAAAGAAGACGAGCAAGACAGCGAGCTGATGCAACGGGCTGGCGTGGTGAACTGACACAACAAGATAACTCAATGAGGAAACACAATGAGAGACACAACAAGCAGGGAGCAGAGGTGGCTTAAGTGGTTGGGCCCCTCCCTCCTACATGGGAGGTCCCAGGTTCAGTTCCTGGTGCCTCCTAAAAAGAAGACAAACAGACTCGGAGAGCACAAAATGAGCAGACACAGAGAGCGGACAGCGAGTGCAAACAACGGGGAGGCGGGGAGGGGGAGCGAGAAATAAATAATAAATCTTTAATAAAAAAAAGATTGTATATAACTCTCAAACTTTTCCAAAGCTTGGGAGAAGCTGGAGAAGGAATAAAGAAAACTCAAATACTTAAGAAGGCAAGAAAGGAATAACAAGAGCCAAAAGAAATGTGAAGGTACTGAAAAATGTAACTTTTTAAAAAGTTTCACTTATACCAGCAACCAAAATGATAAGGCACCTAAGAATAACTCTGAAAGAAAATGTGCAAGACCTTTAAGAAGAAAATTAAAACCATTTTTGAAAATCTTTTAAAAAGCTAAAAATTGTAAGACATGGTATGTTAATGTGTCAGAATATTGACAATATCATAAAAATGGCATTTCTACCCATATTAACCTGTGAATTCAGTGCATTTCCAATCAAGTCTAACAGGACTTTTTGCAATTTGACAACTTGATTTTAAATTTTATGTGGAGGCTTGAAGAGCCAAGAACAACCAAGAAAATTTTGAATAGTAATGAGGATTTGTTTTTATCAGATATCAAGACTTACTAGAAAGCTATGATATTAATGGAAACAGAATAGAACACAGGAATGGCTTGATATATGATAGGTGTAAATCAGAGGGGAAAGAACAGACCTTTCCATGAATAGGGCTAAGATAATTGGCTGTTTGGAAAAAAATACAATGTAAACAGTCTCACATCATATAGTAAATTCCAAATGGATTAAAGACCTAAGTACAAAAAGCAAAACTAAAATTTACAGAAAACTTTTTTTAGAAGAGAAATAGGCAAAAATCCTTAAGATTTGGGGGTAGGGAAGAATTTCTTTATCATGATATGGAAAATAAATCCATAAAAGGAAAAAGATGGTAAATTTGGCTACATTATTATAAAGAAAATTCTGTATGACAAATAACAGTAAATACAAATGCCTCAAACTGGGAGAAGATATTTGCAATACATATAATCTACAAAGAATTGCCACCCATTATACTTTTAAAAAATCCTTTATAATAAGAAAAAGACACCACAATTTTTTTTTAAACTGGCAAAAGATATGAACAGGCAATTCTCAGAGGAAAAAAATCCAGTTAAAGTTAAGCAAATATAAAGATGCTCAGGAAAATGCGTCATAAAAAATGACACATTATTTCATATACATAAATCTGGCAAAATTTACAAGGACTGGTAACACCAAGAGTTGGTGAGGTTGTAGAGAAACATTTTTTCATACATTGCTAGTCTGAGTATAAACTAGAAGAATATACCAAGTGGTTAATATCTTGAAGATTAATTTGACAACATCTTCTAAAAGTGAAGATATACAAACCCCATGACCCATGAGGTCTACTTTAAGACATCTACCTTAGAGAAACGCTCTTAAACACTGCTTGTAATGGAGGGAAAGTAGAACCATTGTGACTTTTCATTCCCCAGTAGGAAATGAAATATCATACAAACATTAAAATGAATAATAGATTTATGTGGGTTAATATTATGAATTAATATGAATAGCAGAAACATAACATCTTTTTTTTTTTTTTTTTTCAAATTTAGTAAACTTGACAAAATCTAGTCCACCTTGTCATTTCCTGCTTTTTCTTATTTTTGTTGAGGGCAAAATGAATTTTAAACATTGCCTTTACAACAACTCTTTTAATGCTTTGAGGCTGTTGTTGGGTGATCAGTTGCTTCAGTGTACACATGTTGGTTTTCTTTTTTACTTCCCAGCAAACCATTAAGTTCTTTTTCATGCGTAGGTCTCTGGCTTTCTCAGCCACGTTGGTTCCAGCAGGCATGAGTCCTGGTGGATTGGGGCAAGTTGGATTAATAATCTCAGCTCCTCAGAGAGTCCCAGAACCAATTCAATTTTACTGTTCATCCCTAATACTGCAATGTTTTCTGCTTTAAATAACTTGTTAACCATTTTCATGCCAAGAAAAATAGTCATCACCATTTACTATATGGGTTGAAGGACCTCTATTTTAAAAATTGCTTTTAAGTTACTTTGTAAATAATTTACAAAAGTAAGAATAAAGAGGTAGTGGGAAAACTTATATTTATTAAGAACTTAAGTATAGCAAACCAAATTTTTTTTTTAAAGATTTATTTTATTTATTCATTTCTCCTGCCTGCCCTTGTTTTGCACTCGCTGTCTGCTCTCTGTGTGTTCTTCTGTGTCTGCTTGTCTTCTCTTTAGGCGGCACTGGGAACCGATCCTGGGACCTTCCGGAGTGGGAGAGAGGCACTCAATCTCTTGCGCCACCTCAGCTCCCTGGTCTGCTGCGTCTCTTATTGTCTCTCCTGTCTTTTTGTTGCATCATCTTGCTGTGTCAGCTCTCTGTGCGGGCCAGCTCTCTGTGCGGGCCAGCTCTCCTGCGCGGGCCAGCTCTCCTGCGCGGGCCAGCTCTCCTGTGCAGGCCAGCACTCCTGCGCGGACCTGCACTCCGCATGGGCCAGCTCTCTGCTCAGGACAGCTCACCGCGCAGGCCAGCTTGCCTTTCACCAGGAGGCCCCGGGAATCGAAACCTGGACCTCCTATATGGTAGACGGGAGCCCAATCGCTTGAGCCACATCCATTTCCTGCAAACCAAATTTTTATTTCATATTTTCCTTTTTATGAAGCTGTATATACCCAAAATGGTCAGGATCCACTGAATGCAACTAACTGTAATGCATGAACTTGTAAATCCTGATTCTAAAGTTTAAATACACCTCTATTAGGTTCTAGCTTATCATTACTTCCAGTTCTTCTTCTTGTACTTATATCATTAAAACACGATACTTGAATACTTTCTTGAAATCTTTGGCTCATAGTTTTGTAGAAGAGAGGATGGCTATCAGATGCTCCATAGCTGCAAAACGTTTTCATTTTTAGATTTGTCAACATCTTTTAGAATGATCAATCCAATTTTTTAATATCTATATCATCTGTTTCATTTTGGTCACATTTCTGTAATACATGCCTTCAGTATCTGCCCATTTACAAACCCTATCAAGGAAATTTTGGTGCACAAATGAAACAAAAGAGGAAAGAATAGTGTCATTTGTCCTTTTAGTAAAATGGAAAGGCCTAGTTTCTTGTCACACAATATTATGCAGTGATGATTTCCTGTTGAATAAGTAACTGATGAAATGCCATGTTTTCTTTTTGTCCTTAGAAAGGTAATTATTTAATGATTAGTTCTTGAGTTTGAGTAAATTCATGTAGGATATCATCATCTGGGGACACATAGTCTGAGATTTCACTTATGTGATCAATTTCACCATCTTCATTAGAGTCTCAAGTACTGCTGTCTCTTTGCATTCAATTTCTGCTTCATCTAATAATTGTGAAACATCTTCCTCTGTCAATTTTCTTTTCTTTGCCATTATGGGAAAGAGATTTTAAAAAATGAATTCTCAGCTATGCTTAATAGAAGTTAAAATCAGGCAACAAAGATGATATCTCCAGACTTTTATACCTTCTTGAAAGATGATCCAATACCTTGGACAATGCAATAAGAAAACTGAAGGATGATGTCATATTGACAAAACTTCACTATTGTATCATTCTTGTAGGCAATTCCATCATTTTTCCATTTTCTTATTATTTTGATCTTTTTTGCAGAGTTGGAAATGATGAGTAGTGATGAAATAATTTCTAGTATGATGAAATAGCAAAATGTTTCAAGATGTAAGAAAAACAAGCTAAGATCTGATAATGTATCTTAGATTTATAAAAAGATAAGTGGAGCAGGTGTAGCTCAGCAGTTGAGCACACTCTTGACAAGTACAAAGCCCCGGGTTCAATCCCCAGTACCTCCTAAAAGATTAAGAAATAAAAATAAATAAATAAAGATGTAATGGAGCCATATGGTAATTGCAAGATAGAATGAGTTTTTACTGTATTTTTTAAAAATACATGTTTTCTTTTTGTTCTTTGGAAGACCTCTAAGAAAGAATGAAAGAATGAAAGTCTTGAAATACCAATCTTTAAAAATAGTTTAAACTGCTAAAAACAAACAAACAAAAAACCTCAAAAACTGAAATTGGATGTAATGGACCCTAACAGAGTACTGATGATTAAACAGTAGGCACAGATGAGTTAAAATGCCCTAAAAAGAAGCATTTATAAAATTTCAGTTGTGACAGTTTCCACATGACTGCATAGGTAACCTGGTAGTTTTTAAACTTGCAGGCAGTTTAAATATGGCATTATTAGTGATAAAATTGAGTTGGCAAGAATTTCTAGGTAGGAATCATCATAGCCAACCTTTTCAGTTGTACCTTTCTCAATCCTTACATCCAGAAATGGCTTGGTATACTCTGCTAATGACCCCATGGAGGGTAAATGTGGATTACATAATAAAGAAAAGCGTCACCTCTGTGATTTTGGACAGTCTGGGTTGACAGAGATGAGCACTTGCATATAGGTCAAACTGTATTTTAAATATAGAACAGCCACTTTTGAAGGCTGTTGTCAGGGGCTCAACAGCATCAGATCTGTTTCTTTGGGGAAAGACTTTGCAGATGGTAAGAACAGAGCTAGAAACGAATTGAAGAAGAGTGTATTGCGGAGATTTAAACCTTTTGTAGAGAGTTTATTGATGATTCAGCTATATTAATCTGTGAACATTAATCTTGACATCTTTCTTACCTGATTCCTAATTTGTGGCAATAAGAACATGCCTTTATTTAAGTAACACACCTGTAAAGATTGATATTATTGCACTGACTAGGTTGGGGGAAGGGAACTGATGACAGGTCACAAGAGTAATAAGGTTTTGAAAAGGTCAGAATTGTACTGAATTGTGTTTAGGACAGATTGCCTCTGCGATCGTTTATTCAAGCACAGTGTTCTTATTGTCTTGGGCTTCCTTGTCCACATAGGTGATTTTTTGAGGTTGAACTGAGGAGGAAGCCATGATTACAATAGCAACGTAAGGCACATTGACAGCAAAATTCATACATTATAGCAACTTTTTTGTGTCATGCTGCTTTGGATAGAAAATCTTAAATAAAAACATCTCAAAAAATAATGTAAAACCTCAGTTTTTCAGTCACAAACAGGAGTCTCCTTGCTGTGCACAGAAGACAGCAAGAATTAATACCCTGCTATATAGAGGTACTTTGACAAAGCTGAAGTTATAGTTTCAATTCCTCATTCCCAGTTTTTTCTACAGATGGAAAGATGAACAGTTTTTGTTTTTAGGTTTTTTTTTAAAGCAGCAAGCTGTCATTTATCATCAGACATCTGTTCATTAAATACAATGATTATTGATAAATGAAGTTGATTTTTTTTTCAGATCTGAATATAGTTTTTAAAGTATTTGTGGAAGAAGAACAGCTAGTAAATAATACTCAGGAAAAAAAAAACCTAGTTAAATTTTAGAAATCTTAATGGACACATGACTATAATATTGCATAAAATTAATTAAAGAATAAATAATAGGCCAAATGTGAAAACAAAGAATAAGTATTGTAAGGTATTTTATCTGTTGTTTTTTTTAAATTATTATGCAATAAAATTGACTTCTGGTATAGTTTTATGAATTTTAAATTTGTATAGATTCATGTTAATCACCACCAAAATCAGAATATAGAACATTTAGCTCACCCCGAAAAACTACATCATACTGTCCCTTTGTAATTACCCTCCCCCCACCAATGACCCCTGATAACTTCTGATCTGTTCTCCATCCCTAAAGTTTTGTCTTAAAGAGAATATCATATAAATGGAATCATACAATATGTAATGTTTAAGACTGGCTTCTTTCACTCAGCCTAATTCCTTTGGGATTCATCCAATTTGTTGCATGAATCAAACATCCCTTTTTATTGCTAAGTAGTATTCCATTGTATGGATGTACCACAGTTTATCCATTCACCTACTGAAAGATATTTGGGTTGTTTCTAATTTGAGGGAATTATGAACAGAACTGCTGTAAATCAAGGAGTGAAATTGTTGGGTCTTACAGTGTTTATCTGTTTTTGTTAAAAAAAACTTTATATATTCAGGTTTGTCATAGACCCAATCTAATTTCCTTCTGGTCATTTTTTTGTACTGTTTTTTTTTCCTACATCTGATGTAACATTTCATATTTCATCCCTGTCATGTTGTCCTGATCCCCCTTTTCTTTAGGTTGCCTTTATTGTAGGCATCTCCTGAGGTTGTAACCTAGACTCTGTCCTGTTTTTTTGAATCTGGTTTACTACTAGACTCTTCTTTACTATCTATAGATGACTTTCAGATGTGTCTTTCTATCCCCTTCTGTTAAATTGTGTGTATCTTGTTTGTTTTAGGGTGTTTTCAACTAGATATCCATTAACACTTTAATCTTATGATGGTAGAAATAAAAAGAAAAATTTCCCTGGCATCTTTTCCCCTCTGCAGCTTCCTCATCATAAGAGTAAGGCAATTTCTTATTTTCACTGTCTCTTTCCCCTTCCCCATACAGACAGTAATCACATCTAAGGCTCCACACCATTGCTGTGACCAACATTCCCATATAGATTCCGTTCACCTCATTTGTGTACCATTGTTTGTTTCTCACTGAATTTCCAACTGCATACTTCTCCTTATTTGTCCTAAAGTCAAGATTAAAATCATTTTATATAAAGAACATTCTGCCTTTGTAAATCACGTGGGGATCTCTGTTTCAATAGAAAGATCTGCTTCTGGATTTTAGTCCATCATGATATTAGTATAACTTCTGCTTCTCAAATTAGTAAATGTAGTTATCCTTGCATAGGGCCTTGATTGCCTCTGAATCTTTTGCTAAGGTGGCCATGCATGCTTCTGAGTTCTTTTATGGTGGGCCCACACTTCTCCCTCCTGCAAATCTTTGTTCAGGAACAATTTCTCATACCCCAAAACAAATGTACCTAGTAGAAAGGAGGACACAAAGTTGTATTTGTAGATGATATGATTGTCTGCCTAGGAAATTATTTAAAATTATCTAAAAAACTTAAATGTTAGAAATAAGAGAGTAAAACAAGTAGCCAAATATAAAGTAAATATACAAAATTAATAGGTTTTGTTTATATTTGCACACTGTCTCTGAAATAAAATGGAAAAATTCCATTCACGATTGCAACCAAAAACACAAATAGTTATGAATCTTTACAAAGGAAATCAAACTTTATTGGGAGACATAAAAGACTTGAATAACTGGAGAAAGATGCTGTTCTTGAGAAGACTGAATAAGTTCTAAAGGTGTAAGTACTTCCTAAGCTAATACAGAAATTTAGTCTACTTCCAGTCAAAATTTGCATAGTTTGTACTTTTCTTTTTGTTGTTGTTGTTAATTTGTTTTTAATTAGTGGAGGTTGTTTTTTTTCCTGAGAAAATGATTCTAATGTTCATCTGGAAGTAAATATTGTTGAGAATAGCTAAACAGTTATGAAAAATAAGAGTTATGTCTTGTGAAGGGGAAGAGCTTGCTCTACTAAATATACTACAAAGTTACAAAGATTGAATGTGCGGGAAGCGGGTGTGGCTCGGTCGATGGGGCTCCCGTTTACCATGTGTGAGGCCCTGGGTTCGCTTGCCGGGGCCTCATTGTGGGGGCCGGCGGGCCCGCGCGGCGCGGTGGGCTGGTGCAGCAGGACCTCGCAGCGAGGGGGAGGTGGGCAGACACAGAAAAAGCGCACAGCGGGTAGACGCAGCGAACACGGGCAGCAAGGGGGGGATAGATAAATAAATAAATCTTTAAAAAAAAAAAAAAATGAATGTGCGTGAAACCATGGAACAGAGTAGATGTCCTCGTAATTACTTAGTATACATCAAAATCTAGAGCCTGATAGAGATGGCATCCTAAACAGTGAAGAAAAAGGAAGGATTGTTTAGTCAGTGGTGCTGGGTCAGTTTACTATTTGAAGAATTAGTTGGATTCTCACCTCATTTGTACCATACAAAAAAATAAAAATAAAACTCCAAGAATTAAATGTAAAATAAAAAATTTAAAGAGAAGAAAATGTAGGTGCCCATCAGTGTGTATAATGGGAAAGAACTTTTAAGGATAGAAGTAATGAGAAACATCACAAAAATAAAAATTGGTTATGTTGGCTGTTTAAATAATAAAAACAAAAAAGCTTCCATTTATCAAAAATATACATAAATAAATAAAGGACAAATAGCAAAGTGTGATAATATATTTATAACAAATATAAGAGTATACTTAGGGAATTTTTATAAAGCAATAAAAAAAGTTCTTAAATCCCAACAGAAAAATGTGCAGAGGACATGGACAAATAATTAAAAAGAGAAGAATTACCAATGGTAAAAATATATGATTTTTTAAAGTACTAGCCTTGTCAGGAATTAGACAAATACCAATTAAAAACAACACAGATACCAGTGTTCAACTATCAAATTGGGAATTATTTTTTACATTTTTCTAATATTCATTACTTGTGAGATATGCCAAAATAGGCGCTGTCATATACTGTGGTAGGATTATAAATTGGTAAAAAATCTTTCTGGTAAAGTATTTGACAGCCTATTTCAAGAGTGTTTAAAATACTCAATGCCTTTTTTAAAAATAATTTTTTATTAGGGAAGTTGTAGGTTTACATGAAAATCATGCAGAAAATACAGGATTGGTATATATTATTAACACTTTCCATTAGTATGGTTCTTTTGTTACAGTTGATAAAATAATATTTTTATAATTGTACTATTAACTATATAGTTTATATTAGAGTTCACTATGTTGTAACAGTCCTATGGTTGTGTGTGTGTATGTGTTTTATTAGAGAAGTTGTGGGTTTACAGAAAAATCATGCATAAAATAGAGTTCCCATATACCACCCTCTTAGTAACACCTTACATTACTGTGGTATATTAGTTACAATTCATGAAAGAACATTTTTATAATTGTACTCTTAATTATAGTTCATCATTTACAAGTTCACTGTGTTGTACAGTCCTATGTATTTTTTATTTTTATTCTAATGATACATACAACCTAAAATTTCTCTATTTAACCACATTCACATATTTAATTCAGTGCTGTTAATTACATTCACAATGTTATGCTGCCATTCACCATTCATTGCCAAAACAACTCAAATAGAAACTTTGTACAATTTAAGCATTAACTCCCATTCCCTACCTCTATCCCTGCCGCTTGTAACTTTTATTCTAGATTCTGACTCTATGAGTTTGCTTAGTTGAATTATTTCATATCAATGAGATTCTACATTCTGTCTATGAATTTGCATATTCTAGGTATTTCATATAAGTGGAATCATATAATATTTGTACTCTTGTGCCTGGCTTATTTCACTCAACTTGATGTCTTTAAGGTTGTGCCTGGCTTATTTCACTCAACTTGATGTCTTTAAGGTTCATCCATGTTGCATGTATCAGAACTTCATTCCTTTTTTATGGCTAAATACTATTCCATTGTATGTCTATACCACATTTTATTTATCCATTTATCAGTTGATGGACACTTGAGTTGCTTCCATCTTTTGGGCAATTGTGATTAATGCCACCATGAACATTGGTGTGCAGATATCTGTTCAAGTCCCTGCTTTCAAATTTTTTAGGTATATACCTAGAAGTGAGATTGCTGGGTTATGGTAATTCTATACCTAACTTTCCGAGGAACTGCCAAACTGTCTAACACAGCAGCTGCACCATTTTACGTTCCCATGAGAAATGAATGAATGTTTCTATTTCTCCACATCCTCTCCACCACTTGTAATTTTCTGGTTGTTTTTTTTAATAATAGTAATTCTAGTGTCAAGGACTTAAGTGTAAAAATGTTCATTGCAGCAATATATAAAATACTAAATAATTAAAAATGATTAAATATCTAACATTAAAGAGTTAACATGGAGTAGAGGAGTTAACCAGAAGCCAATCGTATGAACTATTATGGAGCTCTAAAAATCATATTGAGTAGTTATATTTATAGACATGGGAAAGTGCTTAAGATATATGGACTGAAGAAAAATGCAGGATACAAACTTTTTGTAGCATCAGATTAATAACATTAGCTGTCTCTGCTTTGTTAAATTATGGTGATTGTAATTTCTGTATATTTTTTGGTATTTTTCCAATTTTCTGCAATCATCATATATTTTGCAATTAGAAACAAAAAATAATCATTTAAAATTGTTTTCAAAGAACATTTAATTCTCTAGAGAATACAAGATACAATGGGATCCCAATTTTTATTTTTATTTTATTATTATTATTATTATTTTAAAGATTTATCCATTCATTTATTCATCCCCCCCCCGCCGCCCGTGCTCTCTGTGTCCACTCGCCGCGTGTCCTCTCCGCATCCGCCCGCTTCCTGTTGTGAGGTCCTGCTGCATCAGCCCACTAGGCTGCGCGGGCCGGCCTGCCCTCACAAGGAGGCCCCAGGAAGTGAACCCGGGGCCTCCCATATGGTAAACGGGGGCTCTATCGACTGAGCCACTCCCGCTTCCCCCAATTTTTAAATTAAAATAAATTTATATAAACTGCAGAATGTTAGCAGTATTTATCTAGATGATATAAAATAGTTGTTTTTTTAAACTTTTATTTTTTATAATTTTTGCTCAGTTGACATCTGCTACTCCTATAATAAAAGGAAAAATCTCTTATTAAAAAATGATCATATATCCTTGCCAGAGATTTAATGACTACTAATAATACCTAACCCTGAATTTTATTGTACTCACCATTTAATTTATATTTTCCATATGTTCTCATTTTTAGGTTGAGTTCATTCTTACCTGTTTTGCTTTTTAATCCCTAGTGTTCTTTTTTGTTTATATAAAAAAAAGAAAAGAAAGTTTCTGGAGTATACTTCCTCTTTTAGTCCCTAATAGGAGACTTAATTATTTAAATAGAAATTATTAGAGATCCATGTTGATTTAACCTAATACATTAAGAGCACTTAAAAGTATTTGCATCTATTAAAGTTTCAAAATATGTAAACTAATTTCTTTTAGTGATGACTCTATTTCCAATAAACTAAAACAGAAATCACTATGCAGAAGAAACATCATCCTTTTGGCCATTCTTTTTTTTTTTATAAACTGTGTCTCTGTTCTCACTTTACCATTAGAAAGAGGAAATCAATTTTCATGTAATATAAGTAAATCCTATTCAACTCCTTTCCCCATTTGTCCAATCCCTACCTGATCTCTGAGTGAAGTTAATGTTTAATTAACACTATAGTAAAAAAGCAAGCATTAAACCTGCTGCTTCTGGGACAATCTTGTCACCAAAATTCAAGGAAAATGGAAGGGAGTTGCCACACACTGACATAAGAAATGTGTCTAAGAATTCTTTCAAATAGTAAGATACAGAAATGCATGTAAGTTAACGTCTAATTATTTGATGGACTGTTCACTTTCATCAGTGTATAATGTGTATTTTTGTTTCATGGCTGTTATATATGAGCTTCTGGAATGCCTTTTAAGTTTGCAGAATTCTAAAAACAGTTCCAACACCTTGGAGAGGGCAACAGTCATGATCATACTTGCTATATTTATTAGTCGAAATGGAGCAAAGTCAATCTGTTGAGAGTTTGTTTTGCTTTTTTTATTTGCTTAATAATACCTTTGAATTATGACCTTTAATATAATTTCCTCCCTTAATAGCTTGGTGCTAACAGTGGTTTGCACATCATCATCTTTGATGAAATTGACGCCATCTGCAAGCAGAGAGGGAGTATGGCTGGTAGCACTGGAGTTCATGACACTGTTGTCAACCAGTTGCTGTCCAAAATTGATGGGGTAGAGCAACTGAACAACATCCTAGTAATTGGTATGTTTACTTAAAAAAAAAAAAAAGTACTCTAGTTTCAGAGTCATGGGACACCTAGGTTTTTATTTAACATCTGAGTAGGTTGTAATTCATTGATTTTGCCAGTGTTTACAAATTAGAATCAAGTGATATTAAAGAATTTGACTATTTTAATATCTAGACTCAATAGGACAAATAAAAGGTGGATTTTAGTGATTCGTGCACTTAAGCTTGTAGCTTACCCACAGATGAAAAAGACAGCACCACTTAATGCAGTGGTTTTCTAGCTGGGTCCTGTAGACCTCCAGGTTTCCTCAGAGGTATTTCATGGTCAGTGAGGGTCAGGGAGTGAACTCAAGATCTCACACCCCCATTATAACTTCTTTTAACTGTTTTGTGTACTGGGATTCTTCTTAAGATTACTTTTGAAAAACAGCATATGGTCTTTCAGGAAGGTTGGAAACTGCTGGCCTGGTAGAAAAAGAAAAAGGAGTCATGTTCACATTGCCCCTCTCTAGCACTTTGGCAAATTACTTACCCTCTCTGAACCTTAAAATTTCTTTTTAAATAGCTGAGGTTTTCATTATATTCCATTGGCATGTACTGTAGTGAAGTACTACGGCAAAGTCTCCAGGTATTTTTGTTACAAATGATGTTTTTATTTGAGGCTAATTTGATATTCTATTTGACTTTTATAAAATGTCCTCTTATTTTGTCAGGGAAATTACTGTTCCTACATATAATGAAGGGAAATTTTGTCTTATTTTTGAACTCTCATAATTTGTATGTCGTTTTGTTTTAACATCTGTGCTCAGGAATGACCAATAGACCAGATCTGATAGATGAGGCTCTCCTTCGACCTGGAAGACTGGAAGTTAAAATGGAGATAGGTAAGCAGACCTGTCACCAAGGGGATGTTAAGTTTACTAGCAGGAGCATTTGTTTAAAAAGCTTTATATCATGAGAAGCAGATGTTTGCATGCTTGAGTATCTCTAAGAAAAGCATTAGGATTATAATAATCTCCTCTGGTGTTTTTTTTGTTTTGTTTTTTTAACTTTATTTTTAAAGAAATTTTAGATTACAGAAAAGTTACATTGAAAATATAGGGGATTCCCATATATCCCACTCCCTCCCCATCTCACATTTTCCCCTATTAATAACATTCTGGTGTGTTTTTGAGACTAGGAAATTGTCTATTTTATTTTTAATTTTATCAGGCTTACCAGATGAGAAAGGTCGACTACAGATCCTTCACATCCACACAGCAAGAATGAGAGGACATCAGTTACTCTCTGCTGATGTAGATATTAAAGAACTGGCTGTGGAGACCAAAAATTTCAGCGGTGCTGAACTGGAGGGTCTAGTACGAGCAGCACAGTCCACTGCGATGAATAGACACATAAAGGTCAGTCAAAACAACAGCCCTGTAGATACCATGCCTGTATTCTCCTTCTTTCCTTTCAAGCATGCCAACATCTACTGTTGACACTTGCTGGAGAAGAGAGATGGCAAAAAGAATAGGAATTAATTATCAGCTGGTAGATCTTCAGAGCAGCAGGAAGGAAGATAGTGGTAGCATCTGCCCAATGGTAACCACTCCATCTACCTTAGGCCACGTATGAAGATGAAGATTTCAAAAAAATGTTTTTTTAAATCTTTGTGCTGTGTTGAGTTGTAACATGTCATAGGAAGTTGGATTTTCACATACTAGAATTATGAGGGTTGCTTCATTCAAAAAATATACTAAATATCTGCTATTTTCCAGATATTAAGCTGGAAACACAGAGATAAATAAATCTTCCCTCAAGGAGTTCAGAATCAGGGAAACAGTCATGTTTGAAAATTAATACAATAATGTAATTGATACTATGGTAGAAATATGTACCAGGATACTTTTATTTTGATATGGATAAGGGCCTGTTCTTTATCCTTTATAAACCACTCTCCTCTTAAGGTTTTAGTTTTCACTTGCAGATGGATAACTCCCAGATTTACGTCTCATCTCTTCAAAGTGTCTTTCTCCCATTTTTAGATTTATACTGCCTCCACCTGGATGTTTTTTCAGGTCTCAAATTCACTGTCTTTTTCCTACTTTCCTTCCTGTTCCTTTTATTCCCTGTTTATCCTAATTTCCCAGGATTAAAACTTCATGATTAACTTTGATTCCTGACACACTACTGTGTCTTACATGAAGTCATTTGCCAAATTTGGTTAGATCTGTTCTTACTGCCACAACCCACCTTCTGTTTGATTAATCTTCCTATTTCATAACATTCTGCTGTTTAAAAACTTTCAATGACTTCCCATTATCTATAGAACAAAATATCGACTTAGCCTGGACTCTAAGGTCCCCCTCAAGATCTGACTCCAAGCTGACCTTTCCAGATGTTCAATTATTCTCCATACACTTCAGCCAAACTGAAATACTCATTGGTCCTCAGACATTAATGTATTTTTCCACCTCTCTGGTTTTGCTTTTTGCCTCATTGAAAGCTTTTACCCTCGATGTGAATCTATCTTTTCAAAACCTTGTTCATATGCCACCATCTTCCTCAAGCCTTTTCTGAATGTCCTTTTCAAGAATGGCATACATTCTTCATTCTTGAAATAGTAATGTATCATTTATGATACCACCTGTTGACTTTGATTCAAAATAGATTTTTTCAGCATGTCCTATATGCCAGAGACTGTGCTACAGGTTAATGCTACAACTGCAAAGGAGTTAAGTTGCCTGTTCTTGAGCAGTTTACAGTCTAATCTGCCATATGTAATAATAGAATGCACATAAAAGGTAAGGAAGTGAAAAGGGGTCAGTTGTGGTCAACTTGTGGGGTGAGGGAAACCTCACAGGAATTTTCTGGGTGGATGTGAGGGTCTCTTGGTGGGGTAGGGTATTTGGAGTAGAGAGAATAACATATGCAAAGTAACAGTGACACAATATAGCATGGTGTGTGAGGGTAGTTTAATATTGCTTCAGCAAAAAAGGCAAGGGAGGGGAAGTAGAGACATTGTGGGGGATAAGTCAGGAGACTAAAGCACTGGATAGAACACAAAGAGCTTTTGATTCTTTGCTAGGAAGTGTGGACTTTTTTTTTCTGAAAGTAGTGGAAAGCCATTGAAGAGTTTTAAGAATAGCAGTGACATAGTGTTAAAACATAAGATCACTCTGGCAGCAGTATCAAGTTGAGTATTTAGGGGAGTGGAGTTGGCAACAGACAGGAGAGGGGAACTTTTATAACAGTTCAGGCAGGAAATAATAAAAGCCTGAACAGTTAGGATGAGTATGTCATAAATATTTGGGTATATTCTGTCAGAGGTTCTAGAGCAGGGGATGGCAAACTACCGCCCACCCATGAGCCAGATCTGGCCACTTACCTGTTTTTGTAAATAAAGTTTTATCAGAACACAACCACACCCATTTATTTATATTTTGCCTTTGGCGGCTTTTGTGCTACAATGGCAAAGCTAAATATTTGTGCCAGGGATTGCAATGGCCCACAAAGCCTAAAATATTTATAATTTAGCACTTTACAGAAAAATTTTGCCAACCCCTGTTCTAGACTTTAAGTTCATATCTTGTTCACCTCTGAAATCCCACCACAACCCAAATAAGACCTAAGTACTGAGTACAAGTAGCTGTTCAGTAAATATTTTTTAAATAAGTAAACTGATATATGTATTCTGACTCAAACTCTATCATAAGTCATAATTTTCCTACATAATATAAGTGACTTTCTTCTAGCTCAAGAATGTCAAAAGTTTGTATAGTATAGGAATATAGTATTGGATCCTTTATAGAATGGATCCATTAACTCATTCAGGGCCTTTTTTTTTTTTTTTTTTTCATTCTTCCTCTTTGCTTTAAGAAATGTTTTAGTAAAAAGTGAGGGTGGCTTCAAGAAAAATTGTGTAAATGATGTGATAATTGCTTTCTACCATCCTGATCTCTTGTCTCAGGCCACATGAGTGCTTCTTTATGTAATCCATAAAAACTAGTTTGCTAGTTATCAGAGCTTTTTCATATGCATTGGTCACAGGATTTTTCTCTTAGTCATTTGTCATTTTTGCCACAATAATCCTATCCCAAAATGTCACTCTAACCCATTGTCTCACAAAGAAACAAGCTTTCGTCAAGCATATTTTGGATTTATCCTGCATAACAGGCAATGAGGAATGATGGAAAGGCCAAAGATTTCATGGTCAGAAGGTGTGGCTATGCATTACAGTTTTTCACTCATTTGTTTCTGACCTGTCAAGGGGACATACCTGTATTGCTTGGCTTTTGTGAGGATGAAATCATATTCTGCCTGTGGAAGTGAAAGTGCCTTATGAGCTATATAAATGCTAGTTTTTACTTCCACTGTTGTTGTTATTGACTGATTCGAGAAGATACCATATATATCATTTTCCAAAGCCTGGGTTTCTAATGTTTATTGACCATTTACAGTTACTTTTCTAATGAAAAAGCAAAAATTTCTTTTCCCACTGTACAGAATATGTTATCCTTTAGTTTTGCAAGTATATAAAGTAGTACAAGTAGTAGATATTATTTCCTTCATTTTTTCCATGTGGTTGCACCTTCTTTAATTTAAGCTTTGGGTGATACTTACTGATTTGTGATTAATATCCTTTGTACCAAACACCTTTTAATTTTTTATAATGTCTATGGATGATTTTAGTACAAGGTACTATGTAAGCACTTCAGGAAAGAGAAAGACACTAGCTTCCCCCCAAAGAAGAAACATTATTTCCTTTTCTACAGTTTTAAAAATCTGATTGTCCAAAGAATTTTAAGCACTACTCTTCCAACAACTAAGACTCCTTGGCTGAACAAAAAGCATAAAGTTTTAATCTTCCCATTGCTGTAGATTGTTCATAGCTTTACTAGTATTGGTTGATGAATAAATATTTGAAATTTATGATTTAACATTGGTATAGAACTTTAAAACATCTATAGCATTCAATTGCTTATAATGATGTTCTTTCTTTGTTTTATAAAAAGCTATTACTGGGAAGCGGCTGTGGCTCGATTAGTTGGGCTCCTGTTTACCATATGGGAGGCCCCGGGTTCAACTCCCAGGGCCTCCTGGTGAAGGCAAGTCGGCCTGCAAGGCGTGGTGAGCTGATGGCCCGCATGGCACAGTGAGCTTGCGCAGCAAGATGACGCAACAAAAGGGAGACAAACAGACACAGAGAAATGCAAAGCAAATGGACACAGCAAGCACAAGCAGCAAGGGGGGGGGCGGGGAGAAATAAATAAATCTTAAAAAACAACAACAACAAAAAAAACTATTACTAGTGCTGTTTTGTTTCCTTTTCAAAAGATTTAGGCCGAAACAGTCAGGTGGACTAGATAAGTCTCCCCTGTTAAACTGTTTCTTTTTTCAGGTTTTCTGAAAGAAGCAGAAAATCCAGTCATAAAGTCCTCATAGTCATGTCATTTGTACTGAAACCCATGTTTGTGGTCAACTAAAATTCATGCGACATTTGGTGGTTTTATCTTGAAAGGAATTTATGCTTCAGGTAGAGAAGATTCATAACCCAAATTTCCTCTGCTCTAATCTGTTGTAAGGAAGTAAATTGAGGGTGTGTATACACACACACACACACAATACTTTACAATTAAAGATCTGAGATTTCCAGAATTTCAATAAAATTATTTCCTATTTTCTGTTGAATTTTTCATTGATTAAGGTCATTCTACCCTTAATTTAAAAGGAATGATAAGAACTTTGGAAGGTCAGATTTAAAAGGTTATGAAATTTAAGGGTGACCACTTGCTATTTGCTAGTGTTGAAATACAAGTTTATTAGCTTCTACAGATATAAGCTGAAAGATGCTGCCTCTTCTATTCTAATTACCTGATATAAGTAAAATGCAGAAAAATCTCACTAATTCAGGCAAATGAGAAAAGCTTTTATGAATGAGTAAAAATTTAGAATTGTAGACTTTTTAAAATAAGATTATACTACTATTGATGAAATAGAAAAATTGGCTAAGAAAAATACAACACAAAAAAGGTGGCTAAGAGAAGTTCTTAGAAAATTTATTTTAATGAATAGGTAGGAATAATTTTCAACTGGAATTTTTTTTGTATACAATTTAATAGCTTCTAAAATTCCTGGGGTATCTAAAAACAACGTATTCTAAAGTAGGTCTCCCCCAGCCATTTTAATCCATTTTTTAATGCTTTAGGTAGACTCCTTTCTTAGTAGTTAATAAAAAATGATTTTACACCAGTGTCAGTACTGAAATTTATCCTATTTTTTTTTTTTTTTGCAAACAAAAAGGTGGACAAGGTTTCTTTCATGCTGTTATATATTTCTCTCATTTGCATTAACTATAAGAGCAAATCAAAATAGAAAATATCATAGTGGTATACATAGGAAGGGGACATTTAATATGAGGCTGCTAATGGGATTTTAATATAATTTTGTTAAGAGTTCACTTTTTCACTTTTACCTGAGAGTTTACATCCTGTAGAATCCTTCTAGATGTGTCAAAAAGTTTTTTAATTACATAGGGTACCTAGGAAGGAAATCCTGTATTGACCCTTAATATATATGAAATGAGACCATATTTATGAACATACTTTATGAATCATAAAGTACTATAGAGATTTATATATCATGAACTTAGTGTCATAATTCTTTTGTGAAGATGCTTATTTCTATGACTCTTTACTTTTTTTTTTTTTTTAACTTGGAAATGTCAAATAAATGTGATTAATATTTATCAAATGTCTAATATGTGCTGATGAAAATTTAAGTAGAACATATATTTATCTGTTATCTATTTGTTTCTTTTTTAAAGCTTAGGAGTCGTACATGAATTCATTCTCTCTTTGAAAAAGCATATAGGGGAAAATGAGAAAGGCCTTTTCTAACCGCCTTTCCTTTTCCTTTCCTAGAGGTACCCAACATTTGGGATATACTTTTGTAGTGTGTTTTCTTGACATTTAAATTCATGTACATATGTACTTTTTTATTTTATTTTTTTTAATTTTTTAAAAGATACTTAGATTACATACATGTTACACAAAAAAAATGTAGGGATTCCTATATGCTCCACTCCCCATACATATGTACTTTTTAATGAAAATCATGTTAATGGAATTGTACTAGATATATTGTCCTGCAACTTGTATTTTTCACTTGACAATATGTCTTGGATAGCTTTCCTTGTCAGTACATGTAAGTCTTGGTTATTTTGGACAAATGCACAGCATTCTAGAATAGTATAACATAATTTAAAGTGTAAGATCCATGAGGAAAGGGACCTTGTTTGTTTTATTCACTGCTGTGTCTCCCCTGTCTACAAGAGTGCATGGAACATTGTAGGTACTCAATAAATAGAATGAGCGAATGAATACTGCTGTGAAAATTCTTACATATGCTTCTCTATGTACATATGGGAATCTTTTTCAAGAATGGATAACCAGACATTTTTCAAAGACATGGTTCCATTTGTCTTCTAGTTCCTAGGGTTGCCAATGAGAGATATCTTGACAATATTCTGACTCCTTTGCAGGTAACCTGTTTTTTGTCTCTAGGTAAAGTCCTAGGACTTTCTCTTCATTTTTGGTAGTCTAAAAGTTTACAACAGTATAGTTAGACAGATGTGGATTTTCTTTTCATTTATCCTGTGCAACACTCATTGGACCCTTTTAACTGCAAAGACATACCTTTCTTCAGCTGTGAAAAAATTGTTTTCTGTCTTTTATTATTGTTTCTCTGTCTTTTTTTGTGCTCTCTCTCCTTCTGAGACTCCTATTAGATAAATGTTGAAACTTCTGGATTTATCTTCCATGCCTTTTAACCTTTCTCTCTCACTTTTTTTCATTTCATAGGATTTGGGGCAGGAAGAGAGATAAATAAGTGTGTTCAGTTTGCCATCTTGATCCAGTCTCCTAACATAATTCTTTTTATCCCATAAGGCTGACTTTTTTAAAAAATGCCTGTCATTTTATTTGTTTCAGCAGTTTGTTCCTAGAGGAACATAAGTCATATTTTTATAATAATTGATGGAAGGTTAATATTTGCTTAGCTCACTTTAGTTTTGTAGCTTTTTGAAGATACCTTTAAAAAATAATAATAAAGCTTGATGCCAATATGAGAATCGACTCTCTGAGCCTTGTGCTCTTGGTAGTGAGCCCAGACACATTAAAAAAAATATGTTGGTATCTCAGTCAATCATCATCAGGTCCAGGCAACTCTCTAATTGTTGATAAAGGCCTTGATGCTTCAGCAGATCTCTTAAGTGTTGACTCCAGGTGCAGTGAACAGTATGTTTGGAGCTGGGCACAATGATTCTTAAGCTTCAAGTGTGAGTAGAAAGCAAAGTTTTAGGTCCTCGGTCTGCTAGAGTAACAATGGCTCTCAAACCTAGCTGAACATCAGAATCACCTATGGCACATTTTTAAATGCCTGGGCTCTCTATAGGACTTTTTTAATCAAAATCCTAAGAGGATGGGGCTGGGCATCTGTATCTTTTTAAAGGCTCCAGAAGTTATTCTGTTGTGCAGCCAAGGTTGAGAGCCACTGTTACTGGAGACCCTCTATACCTATTTTCCTCCTGTTCATGCTTCATTTTTTTTTAAAACTGGCTACTTAGTATTCTTTGTACAAATGTGTCATAACTAGTCCTCTCTTGGAGGACATTTAATTTGCTTCTAGGCTTTTGCTATTACCAATTACTGTAGTAGATATTCTTGTAGATACAACTTTGTTCACATTTGTGACTATATATTTTTAATTCCCAGAAGTAAAATTGTTCAGGCATAGGGAGCAGATGTAGCTCAGTGGTTGAACACCTGCTTCCCATGTATGAGGTCCTGGGTTCAATCCCTGGTACCTCCTTAAAAAAAAATTGTTCAGGCATGTATTTGTGAATTTTAGAAATACGACTTTTGTCTGTGAAAATATGCTTTTTAAATCCTCAGGTGTTCTGTTCTTAGACTGAGACTATTCTTATATCTTGGAAATCCTTGCATTTTGTTTTCATTTCTAATTAGGCCAGTACTAAAGTGGAAGTGGACATGGAAAAAGCAGAAAGCCTGCAGGTGACAAGAGGAGACTTCCTTGCTTCTTTGGAGAATGATATCAAACCAGTGAGTATGCATATAAAGTGATTTATAAGACAAAAAAAAAAAATTTAGGAGAAAAATAAGTGTTTTTTTACCCAGTATCAAGGAAGATTATAACATACACAGTTTTATAAAATCAGAAAATCTAATGTCCATGTAAGAAAATCATCT
>JAQZBX010034062.1:0-11286 GCA_029593785.1 Cabassous unicinctus
GCTTCTCTCAACTACCATCTACCTTAGCAACAAGAAACCACCAATCCCCAACCACTATTCATCTTTAAACCCACCAATCCTTACCCTCCTCCCCGTTCGCGCCACAATGTTCCCGCCACTCCTACGCCCACCAATCAGCAGCCTCCACACCCCTCTATGCTCTATAAATATTGTTGCACTCCCCCAGTGGGAGGGACTTGGCCTCAGCGCTAATAGTAAACCTAACCGCATCATCAGCCTTGTCTCCGTGGTCTTCTCTCCAGAGCCGCATCGTTCTTACCCGCGAACCCCACGAAGCCCCCCGCAAGGCATCAGCTAAGTAATCAAGACAGTATGGTTTTAGCATAAGGATCAATAAGGAGATCAATGAAAGAGAATAAAGGCTCAGAAATAGTCCCCCACTTACATGGCTATCTGATTTTTCATCAAAGGTGCCATAACAATCAGTAGAGTGAACACACCTTTCAACAAATGGTGTTGGAAAAATTGGATATCAATATAGGTAAAAAAAAAAAAAATTGTCATACATAAAAATTAATTCGAGGTGTATCACAGACCTAAAAGTAAAAGCTAAAAAATGATAAAAAAAACTTTTGGCGGAAACACAAAAGAGTATCTTTATAACTTAGATTTCTGGCAAATGGGTAAACTGTGGCATACTGACATAAGGGGCTACTATTCAGACCATAAAAAAAAAATAAACTATTGATAAATACAACACTATGCATGAATTTCAAAAGCTATGTGCCAAGTGAAAGAAGCCTTCTATAAAACAGGAGACAATTGTATGATTCCATTTATAGAAGCTCTAGAACAAGGAAACCTTCTACAGTAGGAAAAAAAAAAGTCAGAACAATGTTTGCCTCAAGTGGGATTATTAAAACTGTAAAATATATTGAACTCAGTTAATGGTATACATGCTGAAGTATTTTTCCAATTTACTTTGAAATGTGTCAAAAATAGGATGTTTGATGATGAGAGGAAGGGACAAATATGTGATAAATGAAGTATAATAGAATGTGAATGGTAGAATCTAGTGTTAAGTGCATGGTGGTCAACGTAAACTTCTGACTTTGTTGTACATTTGAAACTTTTAATATAATATTGGAAAAGATGGATATTTACCTTATTTCAAAAGGGATTTAGGATAATTTGACACCTGACATACGAGTAATAAAAGCACTAAAATATTAGATGAAGCAACACGTATTATAAGTAATGAATAAAAGAATATATCAAATGTTTAGAGTAATAGAATAGTAGGGTTGAACTCTAAAATGAATCAAGTAAACGTAAAGCTTACTAGTTCTTAACTGATTTTAACAGTAACAATGTACAATTTAGCTCATGTGCTCAATGACAAAAAAAGAAACATGCCAGTATTCTGGAGAAGGGAAACTTTTATCCAGTAATAAATCATAAAGGAATTTATTGAATAAATCCTTTTAGAATGAGAACTGCACAACCAATGGTCAATGTAAAACAATTTATCCTATAGCCATTTTTTTGTATATGGATAGTCAAAAGAAAGAATAAAGGAAAAGAGAAAGATTTAAATAAGATTAGAATAGATAATTCTTGATTGTTTACAAGCCAAATAATGTGCAAAGCATTTAACATGCATCATTTTATTTAATTCTTAATAATCCAACCTCATTCTATAAATGAGTGAACTGTTCTAAGCCATATAACTAGTAGGGCTCAGAAGCTCCACAGCTCACGCTAAAGTTAAAAAGACTGAATCACTAACAAAGTGTTTAATGAACTTTAAGGGGGGGGGGGGAACGCATCTCTAGAACATTGTCAAACAATATAAATTAATCATTTATTTCCTTGTGATGAGTCTAACACACCTGTACCAGAGTCTTCAGGTCTTACCTTGGGGAACTGTTTCACAGGAATTAACACTTTCTGTCCCAGCTTCATGTTCTTATTAATCACCACGTCAATGTACTTTTCTTCGTCCTTGCCTTCTCCTTTTTGAAACTTTTCTATTTCTGTGGAGGAAAAAAAAAAAGTCATAAAGTGTGTGATTAGAAGCACAGAGGTTGGGCGTTCTGGCTAGTTATATTGTGCCATGAAATACAACACAGAAATATGGGTTACTAAATTGCTACCAGTTTTTCCAGTAATGACATCTGTCCTCTTTTATCAATGGTTCTTCACCAGTAGAGTAGGGGGAAAATGCACACATCTTGGCTCTGCAAAGCCTTAATCTCAACTGCCCAAGCTAATGGAGGAGAACAGTGGTCTAGATAACAAACACATGTGAAAATAAAAATAAAAAATAAGTTCCTCTGGGCCTTCTGGAATCCTAGAGTAAGGCTGACCTGACAGCAAGAAACAAGCCCTCAGGCACTTTCAGCTCAGCGTTCGTAGCACTGACACCTGGTCACCAACTTTGCCTGGCTCTCCAAGGCAGAACAACCGAGAACTGACTCTGTAAGATGGCATCAAAGCTCCCTTCCACACCTTCCCTTAACCGACCTCCTCCCCAACAAAATCTTACCTTCTCACCTGCTACACACTCTTGTCTTTGCCAACACTCTCTTCTCTACCCACGGTACTGCACTGATGACGTCAACTCCATAAATCTCCTTTCCATACTCAACCACATTAAACCCCACTGTTTGTGGGCAGCTGTCACTCTCCTCGGTGGGGGAATCAACCACATCTACCTTGATACTCACAAAGCACTTTATACACAGCTCTACACTCTAACACGGCCCTCAGACGGACACAAAAACAAAGATGGTGCCTCCCCAACCAAGACACGAATTTCTCTTATGTAAAGTCTGTATCTTTATTCAGTAAACATTTACTACTAAGCATTTACTAGGTACAAGTTCCTGGTCCTGGAAAGTAGGAGTATATTGTTTCATTCATGTTACTGCCTACGGCACTTGATTGTACAGGAGGTACACAAATAGGTGCTTGATATACTGGTGGGTAAACAAGTAAATGGACTGTCACCTCCAAAGACCACAAGACACCTAGGCTCAAAGATGTGTAAGAGTAGCATGGCGAGGCAGCAGAGATGGCAGGGGCTGTACAGAGGGCTACCAATATTTATCCGCTTTGCTTGTGAGCTAGGAATATTTAAGAATATAGTATGTGCCATCCCTGGACCTGGCACTTCACATTCATGATGAAATTCATTCCTCAGAGCAGATGAAAAAAAGAAGGCTCAGAAAGGTGATTTCACTAATAAAAGGCAAAGGTAGGATTTACTCCCAGGTTTGTCTGACTCCAGTGTGGTACTGCCATATCCCCAACATTTTTCTTGTCTATCAGGCAGAAAATGACATTTTCATGGCAGCTTGGGACAGTGAGAGGATGTGGTCAAGGCGAGAGGCTCGGGCAGCTCCTGGCCTCCTTCCTACTCACCACCACTGAACAGCCTGGTGGGTCTAGTAAGGACGTTGTGCAACCTTTGCCCCATCACACTGCTGACGTGCATTTCTTGCTGGACTGTTTTCTATTAAACTTAAGTATTTCCAAAGAGCAACAAGAAGATGTTACAATTTAAAGGATATTAAATGGGATGTAAAGATTTCAAGATTCTAGGACCTAGATGTGCCAATTAACTGTAAATCTGAGACTATAAAAAGTACCATTAGATTCAGTTTCTTCACATTTAAAACAAACAGTCTAAACTAGCATATCCAAGGATTTGGTTCTAAAACCTTGAGATCCTATGTGATTTATAGATGCATATTACAAAGTCAGTATATATAAAGCCTAAGAATGAGAACTCAGAGCGTTAACATGCTGGGTTCAACTGCCAACTTGACCGCTATCACAGAATTCAGTTCCCTGATATGCTCAAAGCCTCAGTTTCCTCACCTGTAAAAGAGTGTTTTACAGGTAGGTGTTCCTTAGAACACCTACTACGGCTGTTCTAAGGATTAAATAAGCCATGAAAAGCAAGCAGTCTAGTGCCTGCTGTAGAGTAAGTAGTCAATAAATGTTGGCTACTTTGATCAGGATGATTCTTTTTAATAGCTTCACGAAACCACAATTCTCTTAAATTGTATTTCTAATATTCTGAGTAAAAGAATTCACTTTTGAAAAATAAACTGACGGCATTTGATTTGTGACCTCTTTCAAATCAGTTTTCAAAAATGGGCAAATAAGAAGAACATTATTTGTAAAGCTAATTCATAAGTCATTCAGGAATAATAGCTGCTTCCAATTTTAATAAATCCATCCATTCTTATTAGTTATGACCATACTAAAAATCCTAAGAATCAATAAAAGTAAGTAGGTATAACAAGAAAAGCCTATTTCACTAAATCCAAGTTTTCTAAAATGATACTACCCATCTTATTATTACTGTATAAATTAAAGGGACTAATTCACAACTGAGTCTTTAAATATCCAGAAAAACAAGATACTCATGATGTCATAAATATTTAACAAATAGGTCAGTCTACCTTTTTGCCCTTCTCTGTATTTAGCATATAGTTTCAGATGAGTTCTCAAAAGCGCTGCCTAAGGGTAAGGCATTATGGTCCCAACAAGAGCAACTAACACCTCCTGAGAAATGAGCTGTGCTGTACATACTATGCTAATGACCAACATATATAATTTAATCTTCACAGTAACCCAATGAGGCTCTACTGTTTTCCCCATTTTTCAGATAAAAAGGTAGTTAGTGCAGAATTGGGATTAAAACTCGTATCTGTTTGCCTTTTTGTCAATTTGTTTTCCTATCAATTATACAATAGGTTCAAAAGAACTTGGACTTTTTCCAAAGTGTACGCACACAAACATACTCATAGTTTGAAAGTTACAGAATGGTAGAAATGAGCTAAATTAAGTTTTGTTTCCCTCAGTAAAGAGCACAAGCAAAAAGTCATACATCATCTGCTCCATCAAGTATAATGATTCATGACTTTAGCTTTAATAAATAGAAGAAAATAAATTCGACCTTTTATTTATCTATTTATACTAGAATTGATAATGCCTTTTAAAAAGTTACAAGATTCAGGAAAATTAGGTACACTCAAAACCACCTCTTCAAAAAAATTTTTTTTTTAATTTTTATGTAGGGGTATGTGTCAAAATAGATTTAACTGCATATTTTGTTGTCAAATTAAAAATCTTTTGAGTATAATTTTTGAGAACTCACACCAGATACACAATTTAAGACTTTTTTCCCCCCAATTTTTCAACTGACTTTATTTTTTGTTTTTGGTGTACAGTTCTATGAGCCCCCTCCCCGCCCCGCCTGCTTCTGTGTCCACTTGCTGGGTGATCTTCTGTGTCTGTTTCTTGCCTTCTCGTCTCATTTTCTCCTCCAGGCTTCACCAGGATTCGATCCTAGGGACCTCTGATGTGGGAGAGAGGCAGCCTGTCGCTTGCGCCACCTCAGTTCCTGGTTTCTGGCGTGTCTCGCCTTGGCTCTCCCTGCGTCTCTCTTTTGTTGAGTCATCATCTTGCTGCGTGGCTTGGCTCACCTTTTTTTTTTTAATTTTACCAGGAGGTCCCAGGGATCAAACCCAGATCCTTCCATATGGTAGACGGATGCCTAACCACTTGAGCCACAACCACTTCTCCACAATTTAAAATTTAACTCCATATCATCAGGATTCCAAATGGTCTTCCTTGCACCAGTGACATAAGTAACATTTTGAAGTAGCAAGTAAAGTCAAATAGGTGAAATTAAAAAATACATATTTTACCATATACTATGTTAAAATTTGAGATAAGCCTGGGGTGATTTTAAAGAAGAAAAAAATGAAAATCTATGTAAAATACCTAATTTCCTCTCTGGATATACACAGCTTTGCAAAGCTTAGGTCACCAAAATAATTTGATGTTATTTTAAGTAAGCTTTGAATTAAAATATACTGGAATATAATAGTTCACTGTTGAAGAATTATTCTTTTAAAAAACTAAAGCCCAATGCCATGTGAGGACAGCAAAGCATGTGAGTTTGCATTTACGAGACAAATGTAGGCGCTGCAGTGGAAAGAGGCCCATCACAGGCGTCAACCAGCCCCAGCATAAACCATCACTCCAGGTGCCCTTTTCTGAGGCCCTACTTTCCTCCAGCTGGAAAATTCAAAACTGCTCAAATTTTTGTTGTTTTCATTCAATATGCACTGTCTAATCAATGAAGTTGTATTTTCTAGTTGATTGAGGAGTATAAGTAGTTCAATATTTTCACAAAATCCAATAGAAAAAAATAAAAAAGAAATGAGGAACTGCACAAGATAATCTATGAAATCTTCAGACACCAGACTAGCGTGTGTATGCCTGACCATAACTGGGAGTTCACACCAATGCTACCACCTCTCTGATCTTTCCTGGGGGCAGGACAGAGCTTTTGACACCCACTAGGAGGGATATACCCCTTGGGTTAATTGTATCACAGGAAGGCCAACCATACAAGAAATCCAATGACATTTTCAAGGTCAAATCCTTAGGGGATTTGCCTCTCTCTAATCCCTAGATTACATTTCGTAACATACGGCTTAGTGTACCAAAGCCATCTCCCAGCTCAGAAATAATAAGCAAATGTGTGATTACAGTTTTAGATAATGTAGGGGATTAAATTCTATGCTTTCAAACCATGGACACTGAATTTCTATCAGCCCCGAAATCTTTTCAGGAAAAATGTATTGTTTTGGTTTTGATCTGATCCCTTGATTTTGTTTTCCCCTTGAGCCCACACAGAGCTTCCTAAGCAAGAGCCAGCTCTCCTTTAAACCTAACAAAAATACTGAAATCCACTAACCCAATAAAAAACAGCCAAATAATCTTTGCCTCTCAATGAGTTAAGTTTCTAATATAAAAAATTACAGTAACATAAGTTTTCATTAAAACTGTTTAAATTCTATCACAGGATTAAGCACATCTAAGCTATTTCCCTTTTGGCTCTGCTATTTCAGTTTTAGAGGGTCAGCAAATCAGGACAGTGCTGTGCAACTCCCAAGAGGGCGAAGGACAGAGAGGCGAAGAACCGAGAACAACAAACATGAGTCACTAAAACTCCGCAGCAGCTGGGAAGGGCTCCCCCCCCCACCCTCGAGACATTAAGACTGGATAAAACCCCTAGCTCACTGCAGCCTACTTGAGAGGGAAACAGACGTCTTCCTCCCTGTCAGCTGTTCCAAGAAAAGAGGGAGGGCGAGTTGGGGGGTTCCTCTTCAGTGAACCTGGCCAGCAGAGCTCACTTTGAATCTTGGCTCTGGCCAGATCAGTAACATGGGAAAATGGAGGCTGAAAGAAACACCTCGGTGGAAAGGTACACCAGTGAGCGCCATCTGCTGGCTGGCCATGAAACTGCAAGAAGAGACACTGCTTTTAGGTCTCTCTTTAGCCTCAACCCTGGGAGAAAAATCTGTGCCCATATGTGAGTCCCTGGCCTGGTGTTGATAAATTGAGCTGGACAATTTTAAAGTCTTAGAATAAGATGAACCAAAAAATCAAAGAAGAGCTGTGGGGAAAAAAACAAATAAAACACCACTACTAGGCAAAAGAGAGAAACTGACCATCAGAGTAAATTCACCAACATATTCAGATGTCTAAACATCAGCAAAAAATTACAAGCCATACTAGGAACCAGGAAGAGATGGCCCAGACAAAGGAACAAACCAAATATCCTGACAAGATATAGGATTTAAGACAACTAATCAATGATAAACAAACAAATCTCCTGAATCAATTCAAAGAATTGAAGAAAAATATGACTAAAGAGATAAAGGATATTAAGAAGAGATGGGTGAGCATAAAGAACAACTTGAAACCCTGCAAAACAAAGTAAAAGAGCTTATGAAAATGAAAGACATAATGGATGAGATTAAAAATACATTAGAGGCACATAACAGCGGATATGAATTGCTCAAAGACAGAATTAGTTCTTTCGGGGACAGAATATCCAAACTGGAAAAGACAGAAGACCAGAAAGAGAAAAGAATGGAAAAAATGGAACAGGGTCTCAAGGAATTGAATGACAATGCAAAATGCACAAACATGCGTGTTATCGGTGTCTCAGAAGGAGAAGAAAATGGACAAGGGACAGAAAGAATATTTGAGAAAATAAAGAATGAAAATTTCCCAACCCTTATGAACAACATAAATATGAATATCCAAGAAGGACAACGCATCCCAACAGAATAAATCCAAACAGACCTACTCACAGACACCTAGTATTCAGAATGACAAATATCAGAGATAAAGAGAGGATTCTGAAAGCAGCAAGAAAAAAGCAAAACATAACATACAAAGGAACCTCAATAAGATTAAGTGCTGACCTCTCATAAGAAACCATGGAGATGAGAAGAAAGTGGTATAATATATTTAAGGTACTGAAAGAGAAAAAGAATTCTGTATCCAGCAAAACTGTCCTTCAAAAATGAGGATAAATTTAAAGTCTTTAAATTGACTTGTTAAAAAAAATTATAAAGGAAGAAGTAAAACTATATCTATTTCAAAAAAAGTAAAGAAAAAGAAGAGTCCTGGCTGGCGCTTCCCATGCCTCTCACTGGCTTGACTCAGACCTTGCCCATGCTCCCAGCGTGGGGTGCTGTTCCTTGCTCTAGAGGAAGCTGAGTAACCCTTGTGCAATACCAGGAGCGTGTATGCCTGGCCCAATCTGTCTGATGGAGGTCTTAGGGACTGAACCAAGATGCCTGTTACAAGCTCGCCATTCAACAACTTGCTCTGCATGTACAAGGTGACTCATGGAATTTTCCTGCAGAATGCTGCGGAAGAGCAGTCAAGTCATGTCTACCTGAGACAAGGGATTGCTGGCTGAAGGGCATGTAGTGCAATGTCCATCTGGACCATGAAGAAACTGTTTCCTAGGAGATAGGAAACATTTGTAGCAATGTAAATGGGGGAATTCACACAGCCATACCCCCCAAAAAAGGCATGCGCAGAAAGGATCAGAGAGCCCTACACTTTGGACTGGAGTTATTTCCTAAACTCATTTTACGGATAAGCCCTGAAAGAAAGCAGCATTCAAGAAAAGCTCTGGCACAACATTAGCTAGATAGAGACTTAGAGAACCTCAGAGTCTAAATTCCAGCAATAATACCATCAATGATGAGAACCAGACCTGGGACACTGCAGACAAAGACTTTAAAAAAAATTGGTCCTAAATATGCTCAAAAAGCTAAAGGAAACAAAGCTATAGACTATGATTAATAGTACTATTACAACATTGTTTCATCAATTTTAACAAAGGTAACCATACTAATACAAAGTGTATTTTCTGCATGATTTTTCTGTAAGCCTTCAACCTCTTTAATAAAAAAGTTAATAAATAAAACTTTTTAAAAACCGGAAGGAAAACATGGACAAAGAACTAAAGGAAACCAGGAAAATGATAGATGATCACAAAGAGAATAACAATACAGTGGTGGAAATTATGAAAAGGAACCAAACAGAGCTGAAGGCCACAGTAACAGAAATTAAAAATTCCTTAGAGGGGTTCAACAGCAGATTGGAGTTGGCAGAAGAAAGAATAGGTGAACTGGAAGATAAGACATAGGAAGTCATCTAGTCTGAGGAACAGAAAGAAGAAAGAAATGAAGAAAAGTGAACAAAGCCTGAGGAAACTGTGGGATACCATCAAGCTTACCAATATATACAATGTGGGAGTCCCAGAAGGAAAAGAAAAAGGCACAGAGGCTATTCAAAGAAATAATGCCTGAAAACTTCCCAAATTTAAAGACATGACTATACTCATCCAAGATGTTCTACAAACTCCAAACAGGATAAAGCCAAACAGACCTATACTGTGACATATTAAAATCAAACTGTCAAATGCCAAAAATAGAGAACTCTGAAAGCCACAAGAGAGAAGCAACATGTCATGTACAAGGGAATGGCAATAAGGTTAAATGCCAATTTCTCATAGGAAACTATGGAGACCAGAAGGCAGGGGGATGACAGAGTTAAAACGCTAAAAGCAAAAAAAAACTGCCAATCAAGAATTCTATACATGACAAAACTGTCTTTCAAAAATGAGAAAGAGAAAAAAAAAAAAAAAAAAAAAAAGACAAAGAGAGTAAGACATTCCTAGGTCATCAAAAGCTGAGGAACTTCATGAGACACTAAAGAAAGCTCTGCAGGTTGAAAAGAAAGAACAACAGACCATAGCACAAAGCAGCATGAAGAAATAAAGATTCTGGTAAGTATAATGACATGGGTAGAAATAAATGCTAGTACTACTGTTATTTTGGTTTGTAACTCCACTTTTCATTTTCTACAGGATCTATAAGGGAAATGCATAAAATATAAGGCTTAAACAGTGGTGTTAGACTTTTGGTGTATAACCATGTAACGACATAAAGATGGCAGAATGGAAGAACATATTCTGTGTATACCCACTAAAGTTAAGTTGGTATCAAAGCAAACAAGACTGTTAGAGTAGGATGTTACATTTAAGCCTCATGGTGACTACAAAGAAAATACTGGAGAATATGCAAACTCACAGAGATAAAGAAAGTAGGGTACAGGTTGGGGTTGGGGGTAGGGGAAATGGAGAGTTAATGTGTAATGGGTGTAGGGTTTCTGTTTGGGAAGATAAGAAAATTTAGCAATAGAAGGTGGCAAGGGTATGGCAGTGTTGTGAGTGAAAATAATCCCACTGAATGATATGCTTGGGAGTGATGCAGATGGAAAAGTTTACGTTTTATATATGCTCCCACAATTAAAGAAAATAAGAAAGAGCAACTAAAGAGACAATGAAATTAAATGCAGTACATGACCCCACATGGGATCCAATAAGGGAGGAGAAAAAACTCAAAAGGACATTACTGGGACATATTAAAAAGTAAGAATATAAACGAACTTTCCTATCAATGTTAAATTTCTTAAACTTGATAACTGCACTTAAGGTGGTTATGTAAGTGAATATCCTTGGTGGTAGGAAACGTACATGGCAGTATTAAGTGTTCAAGAGCATGATATATACAACCTACACCTAAGGGCTCAGAAAATGGATTGAGAAACTGACATACAGGCGGACATATAGATAGAAGGATTACACAAAGATGGATAACTAAGCCAGAAAGACACGGCAAATGTGGCAAAATGTTAATATTGGTGGATCTGAGTATCTGGGGATAGCGGTATTTTGTAGTTGGCAGTATGGAGTTTGTATTATTTTTGTAACTGTCCTGTAAGTTTGAAAGTTTCAAAATAAAATGTTTTAAAAATTTAGGAAAAACTCCACCAAATACATTGTGACACACTCAGAATATAAAAGTTATGAAAAAGAAGGGGAAAAAAAAAAAAAAAAGACTCACTTGCATATGCACAGAAAAT
>JAQZBX010034063.1:0-25130 GCA_029593785.1 Cabassous unicinctus
TAGCAGACTAAGACAGTTTCCTTCAGAAGATATTTGCTTTTTTTTTTTTCCCTGCCAGATGCCTAGGGAACTCCAAATTAAGGTTTAGTTCAAACTTCATTCTTGGCTTGAGGTTTGCTGTTGGTGGTGGTTTTTTGGTTTTGGTTTGTTTTTTGGACTCCCAGGAATAGTGTGAATTTGGGCTACAAACCTGTATACAGCAGGCTATATTACAAATTCTCAGGGGAAATTTTTTTCTCTCCTTCCATTTCAAGTCTTAAGGCAGATAATTTTCTCTGGGATTCTGTGTGGTTAGGAAAGGTGGTAGGTTTATTTGTAGTTCATCCTTACACAAAGGGTATAGTCTTTTGAGGACCCAGCTTTAAGTAGAGGTGGAGGGGTCTACAGTTAGACTCCTCACTTTATGCATACCTCAGCCAACATCTTCACTCATTTGGCAAATCCATCAGGACAAAGTCCTGCTCCAGGTGGTGTTTGGTTCAGGCAGCTGAGAGGATGCTGGTGCCAATCTCTGAGATAGGATTCAGAAAGAGGATGGGGAGAAGCAGTTTAGTTTTGGAATGTTGTGCAGCAATGCTTTTTGTGCCCTGCTTTACACCCTCTTAGGGCACCTCTGATTTCAGTGCAGCTGTTTCACACACTCTGTGTCCCTCCTCTACATCATATCTTTACCAAACACTGCCAAATCCATTCAACCTATAAAAGACACAACCCAAAATGCCTGGTGTTAGCATTCTCTGGGGGCAATCCTCAACCAATGGTTACTGGGAGTTGGTAGATAAAGCTCCAGACTCGATCCTTCAGAAGGACAATTGTGAGTTACACAGATGTGAAGGATTGAGCCCCAGTTGCCCACAGTGATCACAGCTTAGTAATATACCTTTTATTGGGCATTCCTCCTTCCCTGTCTTACTGTTCCTGCTCCCTCACTCCTGTTTCCTGGAATTACCTTCCTAAATAAGCTTCCTGCACCCAAGTCCTTGTTTTAGGATCTACTTAAGGGGGAACCTAAACTAAGACAAGTGTCTGTAGAACTTCAAAGTGAAGATTCAAATCAGATGTTCAGGAGAAGAGATTTGGGGTAGAAGCACAATTTTGTGTTTTCTTCATAATAAAGCTGAAAACATAGAAGTAGATTAAATCATCCAGTGAGAAGAGAAAGGGGCCTATGAGGGAAGCTTGAGGAACAGCAATATTTTAGGCAGAATTGGAGCCAAGAAGACTGAGAAGAGATGGCCAAGAGAAGTAGGAGAAGAACAAAGAGAGTTGTTGGATGTGGAGACCTAAAGAAAAGGATGTTTCAAGAAAGAGGGATAACATCAGAAGCTACTGAGAAGTCAAGACAAAAAGTATAGAGTCATAGCCATCGAGCTAGCAAATAGAGGTCATTTGGGATGAGATATTGGGATTAGGTGAGAGAACGACTCTAAAGGAATGATGTAGCTAAAGCAAGGGTACAGTGAATCGAGTATGTGGTGGGAAGTGAGGATCTGAAGAAAGTAGATATTGGGACTCTTTTAGGAAGTTTGGTTTTCAGGGGGAGGAGAAACATGAGTAGATGGTTGAGTGAAGTAAATGTGTATGTGTGTGTGTATGGGTGGATGTGTGTAGATTAAGATGGAGGGGACTTGTGACTGTTTAGACTGTTCAGGCTCATAAGAAACAGCCAGGCAGAGAAAGAGGTTGAAGGTAGGGGAGAGTGAGGAACAATGAAGATAATGAGTTGCTGAAGAAGGCAGGAGAGCATGGATTTCAGGTGGATGGATTAGATTCAGTCTGAAGGAGGGACTTGTCTTTCATTGCAATAATAAATTGGTTACTTGCCTGTTTTCAAAGATGAGACAGGTGGATAGTTCCAAAGCATGACTGCACTGAAATGTCTTTATCTGATAAACTTTCAATGTATTTAAACACTGATATTGCTTGATAGCAAATATCTGCCTATCAGCTAATGCTCTCTGTGTTACCATGATATTAAGATTAGGGTCCTCCAGATGTTACATGTGCTTGGTGGCCTGTGAAAACATGTGTTTCTCAGGTAAGAGCAAGAAAGGGAAGTATCACTACTATCAGTCTAGCCGGCTGACCTTATTTGACATTGCCTGCCTTTTTTTACAGGAAGTCAGGAAGTCATTATCCTGCTCTGTGGTCTGTTCCTCATTTATAAATTGAGACTTATAAAAGTTCTAATTTATTCCTGGATGTTGGTCACAAGTTGAACTTCCTTAAGTTAAATCTTTATTATCTATAAGAGCAAGATTATAAATGAAGATACTCTTCCTGGAAATCCATATTTTACTATAAAGTAACAAAATCAACCACGAAAAGACAAATTTATGCTTCTGCAATCATTGTTTAAGTTTGTTTTGAAAAGGCAGTGTTGTAAATGATCCTTTTAGAGGATTCTTCTTTATCAACTGGCTAAGGGTTCTTAAAATATGAATCCAAAGAAGTTCTAACTAAAGATATTTTCTTTTTCTGATAAATCTCCTTGGAGCAAGCAAATGCTTCAATGTTCTAAGCACATTCAGACTCATCAAAATTAAGGCCATCTCCTAAAAACCATCATTGCAGACTCAGAGGGTAGGAATTTCTTGGTTAAAGCTTCTCATATTGCTCTTGCTTCACTCCTCCTCATCTTTGTCCCATCTCTGCTCCCAATTTTATCATCATTAAATACCCACAGCACACAGTAGCCTTATCTTTAGCAGACTTTGCAGGCAACTTCATTGTCTGATGCTACTTCATTGTCACTTGCGGCTTCTTCCCTGAGCAGCTAATGTTTTGCTCACTATCTTTCTAAAGTGATCCAACCAGCCTCTGTGTGTAAGGAAAACTTCTTTTGATATTTGGGCAGCTCATCTTCAATACAGGTGAGCAATGCCTTTGCCAAGTATTGCCTAGTTCAGAAGCATATAGATTTTCTGCTTCAACACCTGCATCCATAAAATCAAAAGTTTTTCCACCTTATCCTGAGCAGTAAGAGTAGCTTCAGTTTTCCTGTACCCTCGTAGGCAGCCACAGTGGTGAGGCAGGGGTCTAAAGTGGAGTCACTGTGAGTCAGGAGAAACCTGTAGACTCCTATCACTGTTTACTGTGAGGACTAAAAGCCTAAAGTGCTTTAAAAATGGAAAAACCTTATACGAATGGGAGGAGTTATTGTAATCCAAACACAAAGACACACAAACCAAGCAACAGTAATGCTTTCCTCATACAGGTTTGTGTGGTTAGAATTGGAAGCATTTCTTTTCCTTAAAGAAAGAACAATCCACCCCACGACTAGGAAAGAAGTACAGTGAGTGCGGTTCTTCCGCCAGCCTCCTGCCTTGCCTCTGCCCCAGCCCTATGCATCACCTACCGTCTGCCCCCCTGGCCTTTTGCAGGACTCACTGCCTGCCACTTGTGAATGACATCTATTGCCTTGTAGTTTTCAGGCTTGAAAAGTTCTGACAGACATCTATGAGAGCACCAGTCAAATCTGAACTAGTCTTCCACCTTAGCGGCAGATATTAAATTTTTAAAAATTATCCCTCCCAAAAGCTTTTAAAGGATCAGCATTCCTTTTATTTAAAATATGAAAGAAAGAAAAGCCCAACTAACTTGTTATAAACAAAGCAATTTGAAATTCTAGTCTCATCCCCCCAAAAGTCAAGAGATCATTTTTCCACAGGACCCCTATTAATGTCCTGTGTGACTTTTGGGAATGGCTTCCGGCAGTAGGATGCATCAGAAATTCAATCTGAGTTTTGCTGCTCTGTCTACTCCTGTAGCGCCAAAGTGCCAAATTGACTTTGAGAAATGGAGCCTCAGAGCAAAATCTACGTCATTTTTCAACTTTCCAAAGATTACACATAAGATGGGGACATTGGGTGCAATCACATGTGTTAATTTAATCATGTGTATCAAGTCTCAACCACACCTATAGCCATCGCCCCCTTCCTCTCTTACCTACCCATGATTTGCTTCTACTGTTTCTTATATCACCAGAACCGCCACAGCAACCACCACAGGAATTTTCACTACAATAATCCTGATCAGTAACCTTCATAATTTACCATGACAGCCAAAATAAGGAAAAATCAAAAAGAGTTAAATGAAATGTGTTTTCCATGAGTCCTACCAACATTCATTTTCATGCATATTTCCGTTAGTTACTTGAAAGATATTTTATAGCACATTTGGGTTTCCATCAAAGACCAAACTGGGAGAAATGAATCTTTGGGCTTGACCTTGGTGTGATGCTTCATAGTTTACAGAACACGTTCGTGGTCATGATTCCCTTCAATTCTCAAAACAACAGCTGTGGAGTAGGTATTATTGCAAGTGAAGAACTTGAGAATCAGAGATTTCAAGTGACACAAGTAGGAAACTGTTACGCTCAAAACCGGACCTTCTGACTCTTTTCACTACCTCACATTTCCCCCGGTAGATGAAATACAAAGAAAATAGGACAGAAAAAAATGTTAATAAGAAAAATATTCAAATATAAGGAATACAGAAAGGTCAAAGGAAAGAGGATCAGAAAGAATACATTAAAAGACAGTACTGATTTATTTATATATATATACACACATATAAAAATACATATATATAGGATGTACATATAGATACTCAAATACATGCATATGCATATATATCACTCTTTATAAGTTTAAAAAAAATTTAGTCTGTCTACTATTTTTTTTTTCTAACAGGTCCCATGGTGTTAATAAATTGAAAAGCTAAACAAAAAACATCTAAACTACAATGTGTTTCTATTGATTTACTTGTGGTGGTAGTACCACTGGAGCTGGTCCTGGGATAACTTCTCACACATAATAATTATTATTTACTAATGGCAAATCTCTGTGGATGCAACTAAAGAGCCAGTGACATAAAGAAAAGCCTGTTTAAATGATCTGCAAAGCAGGGCCACAGCTGTAACTTTGCCCTGGCAGAGCCTGTCAAGTAAATAGCATGATCTTTTCAAACACAGCAATATTATTTTCCTCCTGGCATTTGTAATTTGTTAAAACTCTCAGTGTGCATGCCTTTCTTCCTAATAACAATGGCAAAAGGCCAATCTCTGTATTTATCTCTTGCACACACTTTACTTCCATGTATATTTAATCTAATTTTTATATTTGAAGGAGTTAAATATATTGAAGAATACACTAGCTTCAAATTTTAAGCAGTACCCTGTGATTGGTATGATATAATCTATAGCTCAGTGATGTAACACTCAAAAATGCTAAATAAAAAAAGTTTGTTTAGAGATACTGTAAAAGCATCCCAAGATTGACTACTGGCTCTACTTGGGAAAAAAAAACAAAACAAAACAAAATGCCATGCTGCTTCAAAATGCTGATATTTGGTTTTATAAAACCTACTACATCTGGTGTTTCATAGCTTTAGTCTTATTGCCAGGGCCCCAAAAGCATCTGTCTGGGATCCCAGCCATTGTCCACCAACCTATTTATACCTCTGTAGATATGTGACTATCCAACAGCTTTCTAATTTAGAAATGATGGGTCGATTTTCAGTAACTTTTATTTTATTCATAACTTAAATATAGACACTGAAACAAGAGCTGTCCAACATCACTGCCCATATAACTTATCATTTATATAAATTCCTCTAGGCATGCCTTTTCTCCCCATACAGCCATACAATCTCAGGGTTTGAAGAAATCTCCAATGTTTGTTGAAGCCAGACACTCTCCAGACAATTCAGGGCAGTGGTGAGGAGTCGGTGCTCTGGAAGCAGACTGCCTGGGCCTGAACTCGGGCTTTTGTACTCGCCAGCTATGTGACATTGGGCGAGCCTTTTGGTCTCTCTAAACTTGTGTTTCATTTGTTAAAGGGGGATAATAACAGAACATTTTTCTTTGGGTTGGCGTGATACCTAAATGAGATGGCACATGGCACATGGTGGGTGCTGGAGAAATGCGAGCTCTTTAGTTCCTTCTACAACTTTCCAACCACCAGGTCACTCAGCCTTGGCCTGAAAACCTCTAAGACCAAGAACTTGCCACCTCCTAAGGCATCCCTATCACAATTTTGACTCACTCTGATTCTTATAAATTCTGCCAGAGCTAAAGTCTCTTTTCCTGTTGCCTCTTTCTGTTGATCCTGATTATACTTCCTTGAACTTTTCAGAAAAAAAAAAAAAATTAATCCTTGTTCCATGTAACAATTCTTCCTCTAAATAGCTTCAGACAAGCAAATATGACTCTTATCTCCTGTATGTCTTCTTCTTCCCAGGTGAAATATTCCCAAATCTTTCCCTCCTATGACCCTTCACCAAAGTCCCCTTACCTCCATCATGCTTATTCCCTATAAATCTCTTTTGGCATGTGTCCATAATCTTCTCTTAAAATCGATGTACAAAATGGAATATTATTTGGCCATAAGAAGCAGTGAAGGGAAGCGGGTGTGGCTCAGTCAATAGAGCTCCCGTTTACCATATGGGAGGCCCCGGGTTCGCTTCCCAGGGCCTCCTTGTGAGGGCAGGCCGGCCCGTGTGGCGTGGTGGGCTGATGCAGCAGAACCTCACAGCAAGGGGGAGATAAGCAGATACAGAAAAAACACACAGCAAAATGGACACAGCAAACACAAGCAGCAAGGGGGGGATAAATAAATAAATAAATCTTTAAAAAAAAAAAAGAAGCAATGAAGTTCTGAGACACGATGCAACATGGATGAATCTTGAAATAAGGACATGATTTCACTTGCGTGAAATGTCATAAATAGCAAATTCATAGAGACAGAAAGTAGATTAGGGGTTATCAGGGAATGGGAAGGGAGGTAGAGAGGTTCTGGCTTGGTGGATATAGAGTGTTTGTGAATTTCAAAAAGTTTTAAAGAAAATTAATTTTTTTAGAAGCTGGGAAAAAAACAACTGAGATGAACCGAGCTAATAAAATAGACCAGGTGAGAACTGAGATGTTAAAAGTGTATGAAATTCTGATTCTGACTAATGATGGTTTTATTTCTTCATTTCCAATCCTTATGTGTTTTATTTCTTTTTTCTTGCCTGGTTCAGTACTGAATAAGAGAGAAAGAGGTATATTGGGTAGCTTTGTCTTCTTGATTTTAAAAGAAATGCTTCTAATGGTGAATTATGTATTATCAAGCCTTATTTCATGTCAAGCAAATTTTAGCTAAGCATGTGCTCGGCCTATTACAAATAGAAGTGCATTTACAACAAGCATGGAGGTTTTCTGAGAAATGCTTAAATCTGATGCCTGTAATGTTTGTAACAGACAACCTCAAGCTAACTTAGAATTCTAAAGAAAAACAAACTGTTGAAGCTGTACTTTTCATGTACTTTTTCACTATGAAAAGCCATCTACCTTATCTTGAAAATGAGGGAGTATTTTTTATTATACACACCCTCTCCTCCAAAATTGCTCAAACATTAGCCAATTAAAAAACAGTCTCAAGTCTATCTAAATCTAATCTAAATATCAAACATCAAAACATAACGTCAAGCCTGATTCCTCTGACAGTAGTGTAAGACCACAGCCCCCCTAGTTTTGGACTCTAACTTATTAATGAAGTCCAAGATCCCTGCACACTGACACTGACAACCCCAAAGCTCCACTATCAAGAGGTTATGTGATTGGTATATCACATTAGTGATTACATGATTAAACATTAAATGATAGAAGACATAGGGTAAATAATTATGAAATTTGGGGATACTTTTCTGAACATGACATGAAAGGCAAAAACAATTACATGATTGAGAGTTAATTTCTTAAAAATGAAAATCTTCTATGTGTCAAAAAGGTGCCCATAAAATTAAAAGGCAAATGACAAACTTGGAAGAAATATTTTCAATATGTATTTTAGAAAAAGGGTTAATGTGCTTAATACAGAAAAGCCCTTAAGAAACATAAACATATGTACCCTAGTTGAAAAATGAGCAAAGGAAATGAAGATAGATGCTCTAAAACAAGAAATGTCAACATACGTGTGAAAAATGTTCAGTCTCACTGACTGACCTGTCCCTTCCACATTGTCCCACTCCAGTGAGAACTAATCTGATTGGCCACCACTTTGCAAAGAATAGCCAACAGCAGATTGTGGTGAAACATTTTCTTCTAGAAGGAAGCACTGGAAATGGTAGGCACTATGACTGATGTGTCTGGTACTAATTATCTGCTAATTCTAACAAAGTGAAAAATGAGGTTATAATAATATGATTTGTTCATAGTAAACACAACTTGCTGTCAATAATCAACATTTCACTTTTTAAAATAAGCATAGACCATGCCATTAAAATCCATTCTAGGACTTCTACTTCTCGGACTTCTAGTTTGTAGACCAATACCTTCCACACAGCTTCTAGAAAAGCTAAGTAAACATGGCTGCAGTTTGAAACTTTTGTGGACCCCAGAAAATCATGTCCTTAGGGTTAATCCATTCCTGTGTTTGTAAACCTATTGTCAGTGGGAAATTTTGATTAAATTACTCCAGTTAAGGGCCTTTGATTAGATTGCATGACCCAGGGTGGGTCTAAATGCTCTTACTGGAGTCCTTTGTAAACAGAGGAATAAAAAGCTGCAGAGACAGAGAGGAACCCAGAAGCTGAGAGGAAGCCACTTTAGCCTGAAGCTGAAAGCAATAAGGTCCCAGAGAAGAGGGGAGAGATGAGCAGATGCCTGCCATATGCCTGATCACCCCAGCTTCAGCTCAGGGAGAAAGCATCTTCTGATGATGCCTTGATTTGGAAGCTTTCACAGCCTCAGAAATGTAAGCTATTAACTTAATTGATCCCCATTATAAAAGCCAATCCATTTCTGGTACATTGCTTGGCAGCCTTTAGCAAACTAAAGCAAACATATTTGAAAAAACCTGTTTGAAGGTTTTGAAGAGTTTCCAAGGTATCCAGGACTTGAAGGACAAAATTCCTACATAGAAGGGAAACTCACTGGATTGAAGTAGACTGCTTTTCCATTTGAGGCATTTGGGAATCATAACAGATAAGGGTAGAGAGGAGGAGAAGCTTGGTAGAAAATGCCTACAAAAAGACAGAAAAGCTGAGCATGGCTTTTGACAGACTCACAGAACTGGAGAGACAAAAATTCACATAGAGCACTACCAAGACAGTAAGGACATGAGGGCCCAGCATTCTGGAGATAAGGGAAAGGCAGAGAACTGAGCCCAACTATCTGAAGTGCTTTTTTTCTCTTGAGTCGTTTACCAATTCCTGGCAGCATAGGCTGAGAGGTTGAAAAGCCAGGCACAAAGAAGCAGATAAGAGGTTGAGAGAGAAGCAGAAATTTTGACTGTCTCTCAGAGCTGGGGACATAAAAATTGGAATTCAGGATAAACCAAGAAGAATAAGCCCTAAGATATACCCGAGTCTTTCTGTTGACACCTATGAAAGATTACATTCTAGGAATAGGGAAGAACCAGAAATAGGCCAGGCATCACAAAGACTGGAACCCAGACTGGATCAGCTCAATCCTTGATTGGACTAAAGTGATCTGTCCCTATTCTAATGGTATGCCAGAAGCAAAACTCCTATCTGAAAGAAAATATTCTCTGGAACAGAGGTTGGTAAACTATGAACTACAGGCCAAATCCAGACCATCACTTGTTTTTGTAAATAAAGTTTTATTGGAGCACAGTAATATTTATTCATTTGTGTATTATTTATTACTGCCTTTGTGCTCTAATGGCAAAGTTAAGGAGTGACAAAGACTGTATGACCTGCAAAGCCTAAAATATCTGGCTCTTTACATAAAAAGTTTGCTAATTCCTGCTCTAGAGCCTCAAGTTACTTGTACAATATTTAATACAAAAGTCTAGCATTTAGTTTTTTTAAAATCACCATGCATGTAAACAAAGAGGACAAATGGGTAAAACAGAAAATATCAATAGGAGATTTGGATATTGGCTTTTTCACACAAGGACTTTAAAATAACTGTGATTAGTATGTTCAAGAAAAATGACCAGATTTAGACTTTAGACTTTCACTAGAGAACTGGAATCTATAAAAGTTCAAATGGAAGTTTTAGAACTAGAAAAAAAGGTAATTCCTGAAAATTAAGAAAGTAATAAATAGTTGGATTTAACAGCAGATTAGAGACAGATGAAAAGACAGTTAGTAATCTGGAAGATGGAGTAGAAATTATCCAGACCACAGCATGAGAAAAAATATATAGAAAATACATTTAAAAAGCAAAAGAAACATATGGAATACAATGAAAAAGTCTAACTTATATGTAAGTGAAGTCATAGAAATTGAAGAGAAAAAGAAAATAAGGAAGAAGCAATATTTGAATAGATAATGGCCAAGAACTTTTCAAAAATCCAAAATATATCAAGCTACAAGAAGTGCTACGAACTTCAAGAGATTTAAATTAAAAAAAAAACAACAACTCACATCTAGACACATCGTATCACTGAAAACTAAAGACAAAGTAAAATCTTCAGAGTAACAAGAGAAAAAGATACATTGCCTTCAAAGGGACAAGAACAAGACTCACATCTGACGTCTGAGAAATAATGAAAATGAGATAGTAGTATGTCATCTTTAAAGAAATGAAAATAACTGCTAACTTAGAATTCTATATCCAGTGAAATATGCTTTCACTGAATTAATATTTTCACTGAATGTCTGAAATAGAGACATTCCAGACTCCCTACCCCATGCCCCCCCAAAACTGAGGGAATTTGTTGCTAGTAAGTCCGTACTGAGAGAAAAAGGGAATAAAATCCCAAAGAGAAGCACAAAAATGTAGAAAGGAATAAAGGGCAACAGAAAGAATAAAAACTGGGGTAAAGCTAGAAGAATATTAACTTATAAAACAATAAATATATATTGTGGAGGTTAATTGCATGTAGAATTAAAATACATAACAACATTAATACAAAAGGCAGGACAGGGGCAAGTAGAGTTTTCTAAAGTCTCGACATTGTCTGGAAAATGGTAAAAGTTTTCATTTATATTAGATACAAGGGCACATGTTATCTCCAGGGTAACTACTAAAAGAATAATATAAAGAATGTATAACTAACAAGCTAATAAGGGGAGTGTAGAATAATTTAAAAGTAATGCACACAAAAAAAATAATGAGAAATAAAGTAATGCAAAAGAAATCAAGAAAGGAGAGGAAAGGGGACGTAGAAAAAGTGGAAAAAATAGAAAACAAGTAGTAATATGATAGATTTAAACACAAAAATATCAATAATTCTTAAAAATGTAAATGGATGAAATTATCCAATTAAAAGACAAATATTGTTAAACTGGGTTGGAAAAATTTATATATTGCATATAAGATATCTTATAGCACATAGAGGTTAAAAGTGAAAAGAGAGAAAATCATATGCTATCAAACATTTACAAAAAGAAAGCTAAAGGATGCATACTTTAAAGCAAAAGCATCTTTAGAGATGAAGAGAAATATTTCATATTGATAAAAGGGTCATTTCACCAGGATGATATCACAATTCTGAATTTCTAAGCTCATAATAACATAGTTTCAAAATATTATGAGGAATATTCACAGAACTAAAAGGAGAAATAGACAAATTCATAATCAGAATGGAAGATTTTAACTCTCTTCTCTAAGTGACTGATAAAACAAGACAAAAAAATCAGCAAGAATATGGAGTAATAGAATAACACAATTAACAAACTCAACCTAATTGAACTTATACAGAGCTTGCATCCAATAAGAGAAAAAAAAAAACATTATTTAAAGTGCACCTGGACATTTTTCAAAATTGACCATGTGCTGGGCCATAAAGCAAGTCTTAACAAAGTATTAGAATAATACAGAGTATGTTCTGACTATAATGGAATTAAGGTAGAAATCAATTACAAAAATATAATTAGAAATTCCCTAGTGTTTGGAAATAAAAACAATACACTTTTAAATAACCCATGGGTCAAAGAAGAGATCTTGATGGAAATTAGAAAACATTTTTAACAAAATGATAAAAATACAGTATATCAAAATTTACAGGATGCAGTAAAAGCCAAACTTAAAGGAAAATTTGTAACCTTTAATGCATATATCAAAAAGAAGAAGAGCTGAAAAATAATGATCCACATATCCATCCACATATTTTTATATGTCATATTCAGGGAAGTGGATGTGGCTCTAGCAGTTGGGAGCCTGCCTACCACATGGGAGGTCCTGGGTTCGGTTCCCAGTGCCTCCTAAAGAAGACAAGCAAGACAGTGAGCTGACACGAGGGGCTGATGTGACGAGATGACACAACAACAAGACAACAAAAAGACACAATGAGAAACACAACAAGCAGGGAGTGGATATGGCTCAAGAAATTGGGTACCTCCCTCCCACATGGAAGATCCTAGGTTAGATTCACGGTGCCTCCTTAAAAGAAGATGAACAGATGCAGAGAGCAGACAGCAAGTGCAAACAATGAGGGGGAGGGAGAGAAATAAATAAATAAAATGAACCTTTAAAAAACAGTCATATTCAAAGAAAACACAGAAAATTAAATTACAGAAAGTAGAAATAAGCAGAAAATAAAGATTTGATTATAAACCTAAATTAATGAAATAAAAAACAAATAGACAAGTGTTGGTTCTTTCAAAAGACAATACAATCAATAAATCCCTATCAGCACTGAACAAGAAAAAACAGAAAAGGTGCAAATAACCAATATCTGGAAGGACAATGGAGACATCAGCATAGATCTACAGGCATCCTACAGGCATTACAAATAAATATTAATAAATATTACATGACAATAACTTAAACTTTTATATAAAATAAATAAGTTCCTAGAAATTTACAACTTACCAGAGTTGAAAAGAAAGAAATAGAAAATCTGAATAGTTCTACGTCTATACACAAAAATTGAATTCAGAATTTAAATTCTTTCTCTCCAGAAAACTCCAAACCCAGGTGGCTTCTCTGGTGAATTCTTCCAAATGGTTACAAAAGGGAAAATGCCAGTTTTACACAGCCTCTTCCAGAGAATAGTAAAAGAGAGAACATTTGCAACTATTACGAGATCAGTGTAACCTTCATACCAAAAGTTGGCAAGAACATCTCAAGAAAGAAAAATTACGTCATTTTCTCTCATGAACCTCAATGTGAAAGTCCTAAATAAAATATTAGAAAATATATCCAGCTGCACTCTTGGTAATAGCCCCAAACTGGAAATAACCCAAATGTCCATCACTATTTATATGGATAAATTTCATAGAATATTCACATGGTAGAATGAAAATGAAAATAAAAGTGAACAGGCTCCACACAACATGCATGAATCTCACAAATGTAATGTTGAATGAAAGAAGCCAGACACAAAAGGTGCATAGCGCAGGACCTCATTTACATAAAAATCACATCTGGCAAAATTAATCTACAGATATAGAAATCTGAAGTCAACTCTTTTCATCACACCTCAGCTTGATTCCATTTATTTATCAGCCTCTTCAGCTTATTATCACCATCTCATTCTGGCATGTAAGGCTCATTTCTGTACATTTTTAACTTTAGATTCAAACTAAATTCAAGACTATTTTTCCCTCCCTTCCCCTAGAGAAAGCCAGACAAGTCTGTTGCTAGTGACTTGGAGCGTATACGTGTGTTGGGAGGAGATGCTGCTCTACTCTTTATGCCCTGCCCTCTCCTGGTGCTTCCCTTCTGACGTTAAGGCGAACGGGGCAGTAGATCTTATATGGCTTCCCACAGAAAGGTTGCAATCCCCTCCTTTTAGGATGCTGCTGCTTCTCTGGTTAAGCCCATCTATCTGAATTTCAATGCTCTCTATACTGGAGAGAATCCAAATATGGCCCTCTCATTGGTAAGGGCACCTACTTGAACTCTTCCATGAGGAGTCCAGCTAGCAGCCTCTTGGAGGTGGGAATGTGGGTTACTGTGGAGCCTCTTCCCTCAGCTGGCCATCTTTCTGCCATCCCCTCTCATTGTCCTGGAAGCATCGAGCATTCTAAGAGAGGTCAGAAATGAGACAACCACCCATTCCCACCCCAGTAGAGGGAAAAATAATTGTGCATTTCTAAAATTCATGAGCAATTCTCTTGGGGGCTCCTCTTTTGGCTTTGAGGAGGAAAAGTACCCCTCCCCCTTCCCTTACAGTGAGAATGATATGAAGGGAAGGTATAGCAGCTCCTTATAAATTTATACCTCATAAAAGGCTAATCTCCTCTCTACCTGACCTGTCCTTATATTCCAGGTAGACGGGGTGGGGGGTTTGGGAAACCTTTGGTGGTAGGGCAGGTTCTCTGTTTTGACATTTCTTAGTAAGCTGGCCTAACTATTAGTCATCTCTGAACTTAGAAAAGTATACTTAGCACCTTCTGTGCCCAGCTTTAGGCCCTGTCCAGGGCCCGGGAACATCCCTATTGACATCCTATTAAACTTGTCTTCAACCACTTGTAACTTCTATTAATAATCACAGCATGTGCTGAAAAAAATGAACAAATCTGTATTAACTAAAATTGCAATGGGAACAGCAATGGGATACAGGAAATGATTTTTTGATATTGCAAAGCAAACTTACCTTCAAGAAAATTTGGGGAGTTGTGTTAATTATTTACATAAATATAATAAATAATTCATATTTATTTGAACTCTTTATCTATGTGGACACTCTTCATTTTAATACCAAATTGTCTGTTTATAAGATTCACTCTTACATCCTTGATGTGATTAGGGATCAAAACTGAATATGGGGGAGCAAATGTGGCTCAAGTGGTTGAGCACCTGCTTCCCACATGGGAGTTCCCGGGTTCAGTTCCAATGCCTCCTAAAAACAAACAAACAACAAGCAAACAAATGAGAAAACCAACTCAGAGATGTCAATGTGGCCCAGTGGTTGAGTGCTGGCTTTCCACATACGAGGTCCCAGGTTCAATCCCTGGCCCTGGTACCTCAAACAAACAAACAAACAAAAACTGAATATGACCAAGCAATGCAGAAAGTTACTGAAGACAAAGCATACTATTTGTGAAAAGCACAGAAACACAATTTAAAACCAGCAAGAGGGTAAAATGTATTAATGTTTAGTATGAAAAAACAATATTTTATTATAGTTTTAAAAAGCTAAAAAGATTAATTTCTTCCAGAAAGGGGAACATAATTTATCCTTTACAAAGTGTAATGCATAAACTATTATTAGGACAATAATGCTATCACTACTAAAAATAGAACTTATTATTTATTCAATAAAATGACCACTTGCTTCCAATCAGTATCATTATTCACTTGACAAGCAGGTTTTTGCTTTATTGAGCTTTTTCCCTCAGCTTGCCATTCCCGTCTCCCACATAGTTTGACGCATGGAGTAGCTGCTTGATATAGCAGATGAGCAATTGGTAGGCAGACACAAAGAAATGCCACAGAACCAAAAAATTATAATATAAACAGTATTTTAAAAGGGATGTCTTTGAAAATAAATTATTAAAGTCAGCCTTGAAATATCATTTAGTATACTATGAAAAGTTCTTTTCATAAAATTTGACTTTCTATGTAGTTCATAGCCTGACTCTTATACACCTTTCTAAAGTGCTGTGAATTGAATATATTGTACTAGGGATTCAAAAAGCTTTTGATTATCCATTAACAATTTGAGGACTATAATATTATGTTTCAAATAATTTAGAATAAGATTTTTAAAATGTGGATGCTAATGTGGAATCATATTTAAAGATATTCTACTCAAATTATAATTCATCCTTAGATTATCTAAATTCTGAGAAATGTCTCATAGATCATTTTAAGGCAATAAATTCAATGACATGTTCATTTAAAATATTATTTCTAAATTCTTTATTAACATCAAGTGGAAAGAATTTATATCTTTATCATACCAAGGAATAATTTAAATAACTTCCCAAATTAGTTTCTTGTCACATAGGGTAATACATTACACTTAGGTACCTTTGCCTTTTGTCAAGGAGAAATAAGCCATTGCAATAGCCTCAACATTTTTTAATATTTAATAAAATGAATCATAAATGTAGTTAAACCCCAAAGAAATACATTTAAAAATTATAGGAGAAGCAGGTAGATATTACTTTGAGCATCAACATTGGTATGGGAAGTAAATTTAAATTTATAGGGTTATTTATTAATCTAGCTGGGAATGATTGCCACGATTCTAAGAATGGCAATTCCATACTTCTCTCTTTAGATCCTGTGTGAGTAATAAATCCAGAATATGAGAAACCCAAATTATACTAATCTCTTAATTCATGAAAGTGGATTTGCCGCTCTATTCTTCAGTATTTCACTAATGCAATTGCCTATAAATATTTTATTGTGAGGATCAACGAACAAAATATTTGGAAAGTTCTCTGAGCCCTTTGGACCATATGGCACATTAATTATGGCTGAATTCTTTCCAAACCACGTTCTTTCTTCTCAAAACTCTCTTCTCTAATATATTTTTACACCATCACTGCTTCTTCCTCTCAATTTATTTTGGGTAGATATTTTATGGTTTTATTTGTTAACGGATAATCAGTTTCCATCCACATTGACTGCAGGTTTTTGAAAATGCTAACAGGTACATCGGTAACCAACGTATAGAGCTTCTTTGGTGACTCTTCCTTCTCGTTAGTTTTCTGGACAACTGTACACGAATATGGTATGGGACCTTCCTTATTCCTTTGGCCCAGACGGCTTTGTTGAGTCTGGAGTCAATGCACGCATCCGGCGTTCCCATCTCCTGGTAAATTTCCGTATCTCTTTGAGCGCCCGAGCCGCACGTTTCTTGAAGCCCACTCGGTGGATGCGCTTGTGAATTTGATGGTGTCCTCCCTGGTAAACACCTTGTTGATGGCAGAACGGCCCTTCTTCTCACCACCCTTCCTTGCAGGAGCCATTCTGCCTGCACCAGGTTGGAAAGGAAGAGCGCGAAAGATTGTGAGGGAAGGAAAGAGTCGGTCCTCAGTTTATTTTTTACTAACGATTTTTCCTGACTATGAAAAGCATGCGCATTATAGGAAATTAGGATAATAAATAAAATTAAAAGGAAATATATCCATAATTCCATCAAATTTTCCTCCAGGATTTTGGTGAAATAATTACAATCTAAATAATGCTTCACTTCTTTTTTCAATGTTGGAAAAATCTCTAAAAGAATTCACTCAGGCTTTTGAAAAATTTGGTTCCCACGCATAAGCTGTTTTATTGCATGTTGATTGCATCCATGTCTTTACTAGGAAAGCAATAGAGGTACTGCTTAGCAGGTATAGTTGAATTCAGAAAACTAAATGCTGGCCTGATTTGACTCCACTGTACGTGTTTCTTCTTCATAAACATCATTTTAAAAGTTGTGTAGTAATAGCTATAATTTATAAGTGCCTTATTTAATGATATAATCTTTACAAGAACCATATCAGTAGGATGTAATTATTCTCATATTACAAAATAAGGGCCTGAAATCAATCACACAGCTAATAGATGATAGAGTGATAATTTTAGGGGATTTGAACTCTGCTCTTTCTGATTCCAAGGGCATTTCTTCGGCTACAGCTGAACTCCTCACTCTAAGTATCACATTTTGCTTAAATAGACCTTTTTCCTGGGCACTTTAAATGCTGCCCCTTGAATTTTTTTTTTTAATTTCCTAATATCAGTGTTGGAAGTAATATCTTACTGTATAAAACTTTGTTTCTATGATTATTTCCCAAATAAATACTTAAAAGTTGGATTATTGTGTTAAAGGGCATGAGTATTTTTTAAAAAATATTCATTTGTACATATTGTCAATTGCTTTTCTCAATGGGGTTGTTTAAATTATAATTCAATCAGCAAGGTATGAGGCTTCCTACTTTTAAAAATTAAAATCTTGTTTAATAGATTTAAAGTGATTCTGTTGCTAATTTTAAATTGTTTTTGATTTGCATTATTAACTGCCTTTTAGTACACCAATTCTATATTCTATAAAGTGGAACTTTAAGAAGGACTGGTTAAGTCCTTGAACTCGAAATAAGAAGATAGGGGAGTGGTCATTAGGTCTTTTATTCCCATTTATCGACTCAACAGTCATCCAGCTGCCACTATAAGCCTGGCACTGGGCTAGTGTTGGGTAGATAAAGAGGAAAGCCCATTCCTGACATCAAAGAGCTTGTGGGCCAGTAAGAGGGACAGGCACACAGTTTAATTATAGTACTGCATGCCCAGCATCGTGTTCAAAGTACACATAGAATGTTTTAGATAACACAGAGGTCACCTAAGGTAGCTTCAAGGAAGTCCTGGAAGTCTTTTTGGAGATGGGAAAGCCTGAGCTCCATCTTGAAGAGCAGCAGAAGTTAGCCAGCCTTTCACTGACATCCCAATCCCCTGGCAGAATTAATTGCTTCCTCATCAGTGTTCCTTTATTAGAGCACTTAGTGCATTGTATTTACTTGTTTCCATCTCTCTCCCTCTCTCTCCCTCTCTCTCTCTCTCTCTCTGTCTCTCTCTCTCTCTCTGCTGAACTTCTTGAAGGGAGGAACGATATCCCTAATTAACCCAGTCCAATGCACAAAAAAGCAGAAGAAATGCAGTAAACATTTGTTGAATTATATTAAAATTGTAGCCATTAAGCATTTTCTTTCCATACTTTCTTTTTGACATTTAAATAAGCATGTGTGGTTTTCCTTTTGCTTATAAAAAGAATACTGTTTACCACACATCCATCAAAATGACTAAAAAGAAAAGAATGGAAAATAACAACAAATAACAAAGAATGAAGCAACAGGGATGCTCATATATTGCTGGAGGCAGGAGAAATTGGTGCAACTGCTTTGGAAAACCATTTGACAGTATCTACTAAAGCTGGTTTGTACTTTCAGACCCAGCAATTCCATTCCTAGATATATACCTTACACAAATGCATATATATACTCACCAAGAGGCATATTCTCACCCAAAGTGGCACTAACTAGAAAATACACAGTTGCTCTCTAACAGTAGAATGGATAAATGACTGTGGTATGGTCACACACGGGAACAAGAATGAATCTACACTCAACTATATAAATTAACTTTATAAAAATTATTTTGAGGATAAAGGGTCAGATTTTTCTTTAAAAAAAAATCATCATGCATGAATGACTGAATCACTGTATGATTCCTTTTATATAAAGCATAAAAATAGGCAAAACTAATCTATGCTGGGAGTGGATGTGGCTCAAGCCGCTGTGCACCAGCCTCCCACATGGGAGGTCCAGGTTTGGTTCTGGTGCCTCTTGAAAAAAAAAAAAAAAGCAAAACAAACAAAAAAACCAACTCTGGGAAGCCAATGTGGCTCAGTGGTTGAGCGCCAGCTTCTCACAAGGTCCCGGGTTCAATCTCCGGAACCTGGTACCTCAAACAAACAAACAAAAAACCAAACCAAAAAAAAACCCCAAACAATCTATGCTACTAGAAGGCAGGAAAGGTAGTTAATAGTGGAACGTTTGACTGAGAGAGAGCAAGAAGGGAGCTTCTGGGAGTGCAGTTAAAGTTCTGTTTGGTCTGGGTGTTGAGTATGTATTATATGTCCCCTTGTATATATGTAAATTATACTTCATTTAAAAATGCTTTTAAAATAATGCATTTTATTTGAGAGAAAGCGAGAAAATACAGAAATGTTTAAAGAAAAAAAATTTAGATAACTACTGTTAAATTTGTATTATTTCCTTGCAGTCCTTTTTTAAGCCGGTGTCCACGTAATCCCGCCTCCCTTTCCCTGCCCCCACATATTTACGCACACATTTTGCTAAATTAGGTTTATCCTTACTTAGGTTTACTTTTGCTTTTAAAACAAAATCCATATCATCAAATATATTTTTTTGCACACATGCTTTTTTAAAAGCTGCTACAATGTATTCCATCGAATGTACGTGCTCTAAAACATTTAATCAGCTGCCTGTTGCTGTATATTTTGGTGATTTATAAATTGCTTTTTACTAAAAAAACAAATCGATACGCAACATTATTTTACAGATATATGAGGAACTGCTGTATATATACAGATATATATCATGAACATTCTTTAAGCTCTGCATCCATTCTTTTTTTCCCTCCGGAAAAGGATGCACTGATTTACAGTCTCCCTGGCAAGGTGTGAGGGCTCGGATCCTTGCAGCACAATCCAATCCCAGGTCACTTATTATTATTTTGTTTTGGTTTTTAAGATGGTGGGGTTTACAAGGACTAAGCACCTGCAATTTTGTACACAGCTGAGACCTTGGCTCCTGAGGAATGGCTCCTGGTCGCCCCGCGCATCTCTGTTCTCCGCACGCGCTGCGGCCCCGGAACTCCGCGCTCCGCAGTGCGGCCGGGCAAAGCCTAGCGCAGCCGGGTTGCCGTGGGAACAGCAGAGCACGGCTGCGTCTGCAGACTAAGCTGTGTCTGAGGGGACCAGGGGTATCGAGGCCCAGGCATGGAGCTGCCAGATCCGGTCCGCCAGCGGCTGGGAAATTTCAGCCGGACCGTGTTCAGCGACTCGAACCGCACCGGGCCAGAGTACATCGAGGGTCCGGGTGAGTGGCCTTGGCCCAGCTAAGGGGGTGTGGCCCGCAGAGGGCCTGGTGCAGGTTTCGGAGCGTCCTGAGCTTGCCCGGACCTAAAATGGCGGTTTCGCCTTCAGTTGTTCTCTGCCCTGCGGGCAGCGCCTTGGAGGAGGGGCCGGGGAGAGGCCGAGGCTGGGGCTGGGGGACCTCTGGGCCGGAACCCGGGTCTTCCTGATCTGGTCGTGCTGCGGCCTGGCCCACGCATTGCAAGTGCGGCGGCTGAGCTGGCGCGGGCCCTTGCATCGCGTGGAGCTCAGCGCCGCCTGGGAAGAGACTAAAAAAATTAAAATTTAATTTGAAAAACCGCCTTAGCCGCTCACGCCGGTTCCCGCGCCCTTCCCGAAGGCCGTGGTTGCATTTTCTCCAGTGTCTGCCCGGCTTTTATGTCCATGTTGGGATCTGGGGTGGTGGGGAGTGAGGAAGGGCAACCCAAGCGACGTCCATGCACACACAACGCCCCGCTTCTGTGAAAAATATTTGCCTTTTCTCACTTCCTAGTAGAACAAGTGCGTTCCCTCACAAATCCGTTTTACAACACAAGAAATGAAAAACAAATTTTTAAAATGAGTCCTTTTAACCCTCTGTCCACTCTAAAGTGACAGCTGCCACACTAGCAGGGCATTCAATAAAACTGGTCACCTTCCCTGTCATCTCTTCATCCGCTATATATAGCTCTCTCTCTAAATCGGTAATAAAATACCACGATACTTCATTTAACATGATGACAAGCGAAAACAGTTTCCTCCAAAACAGTTTTTCCTCCTAAGTCATGATAGCATTCTGTCGACCAAACCTTTGCGGTTTTTATCACTGCTGGGAAATCAAAATCGTTTCCTCTACTTGATTTCAGGGATTTTTTTCAAAGGGGGAGAGGAAAGCAAGGTCGATTCCCATAGTTGCAGTTTGTCACCTTTATTACTTGCCTGTCCCCAGATTTTAGGCCTTTTGATGATTTAGGATGTACAGGGAAAAACTGTGAAAAATTAGGTTTTCATGTTTCTGATTCTACAGCCGAAGCTTAGCAGATACTAAAATCCGATGATGCTAGGCAGTGATTTAAATCAAGGGTCAGCAGAATTTTTTAGTATAAGTCCAGATAGCAAATTTTAGGCTTTGCAGGCCACAAGGTTTCTGTGGCAGCCATAGACAATAAGTAAATGAATGGGCATGGCTCCTTCCAATAAATATTTATGGACACTGAAATTGGAATTTCATATGTTTTTCATGTGTCATGAAATACTATTATTTTTTTCAACCATTTAAAAATGTGTAAAACCATTTTTAGTTCATTGGCTGTACAAAAACAGGCAGCTGACCAGAAGTTTACCTACCCCAGATTTATATTATGTAATATTTTAATTTAAATTCAGTTTCCAGAACTCAACTTGTACTTTTGTAAAACTTAATAAATTGATTTCTTGTGCTTTTGAGGTTCATTTACATATTAACATCATTTTCAGTTGTGTGATTTTAAAATTGATATGCAGAAATGTGGACATAGCATAACTCTTAAGATGTTCATGAACAAAATTTCTAACAGAAAAGCTTTTCTTTGCAAAATTTTTACTACAGTTTCTGTTCAAAGGTACTAAAATTTTCAACCTTACCAATTTATCATTATTTTTCCATATTTCCTTCTTTGTGGATCTGAAGTAGGTTTATTTGTACTATGTTACAAGTTTATGTCACTACCATGTCCACAACTAACCAAGAGTTGTACTGTTATGAAAAAAAAATCCTAGGCTGATGCTTTTAAGAATTCATTCCTTTATCAGTGGTGATTTAATAAATACGTGCAAGCAAAAGTAAACCATAATAATCAGGTTTATTCCTAGAGCTAAAGGAAATCTTCTGACTGTGAAGATCATGATTATTGCTTATTTTTTAAGTGGTTAAATGACATTCAAACTACTCAGCTGTGGAAGAAGAAAAATATCATCTGTTTTCAAGAATTTTTTTGGAACCTTTGTAAGTTCCTACATTTAGAGCAATTGATTTCAAAATATATCTGCTCTTAAATTGTTAGAATTTAGCCAACTTTATGATGTGTTTTTTTGTAGAGCTCAATTTTAAAAATTTTGAGGCTCAAAAAGGTTATATAACTTATCCCAGGTCTAGCATCCAGAGTTGAGGGGTGGGGAATTGGGAATGTCTGGCCTAGTTGAATGTGTAGTCCATGTTCTCTTTCCTGCACTAGGCTGTGTCTGGGGGTGGGGGTGGGGGGGTAGGTAAGGTAGGGTGAGGTGAGGTGAGGTGAGATGGGAATATGGTTCTTTGCTAATACTTTCCTCAATTTAGAATTAGTACCTCTGAGGGGAGGGGGGATTTCTGCTGGAGTGAAGCAACATAATCAAGGAAGGATTTATGGAAAAGGAGACATTGAATTGGGTGTTAACGAATGGGTGGGATTAGGGTATGCTGAAAAGGGGATGTGCCTAACAACTTGGGGAGATTTTATTTATTGTATGTATTCATTTTATAGGCTCTTTACATAGAACTCTACAAAGGAGGTAATGTAATTATTATTATCTGTTCAATAAGATGCATATTGATATTCCACATTTAATCTATACTAGCAGTAAGCAAATGAGTCAGGAGACTGTAATAACAAAATGATAAAGTAATTGAGAACATGTTTCCAAATACCAGTATTTGAACTAAATGGTATTATGATGAATATTCCTTTCACCATCAATGATCATAGATCGTTGTTTTGTTTTTAGGAGGTACCCGGGATTGAACCCGGGACCTCATCTGTGGGAGGCAGATGCTCAACCATTGAGCTACATCCACTCCCCATCAATGATTATAAATTGTCATAAAATTTGGAGTTCTGTTGAACTAATAATACAGTTATTAATTCTAAGGAATGAAAGGACTTGTAGGGCATAGACCAGGATTTAGAGTTTCTTTCTTTTCTATTTTTTTCTGTAGATAATGAAATGGTCTCCAGTTTGGCATTGCAGATGTCAATTTATTTTAACACTTATTTTTTCCCACTTTGGTGGGTAAGCAGCATTATGATGCTTCAGTTGAAGGTAAGTTTATACTTTTATATCCCTACTGAGGTCTCTTCTACCCATCCCTGGCACTATTATATTGTCAATCAAATTAAAGTCCTAATTATTTTATTTTATCCTCGGTCAGTTTCATGATATGTGAGATTATACAAACATGTTTGTTTTTGTTTTTGATTTTAGTATTCAATCTTGCCTGACTACTACAAATTCATTGTGGTCACTGTTATCATCCTCATAACCTTAATTGAGGCCATCCGGTTGTATCTGGGCTACATGGGAAACCTACAGGAGAAGGTAGGCTCTTCTTTCCTTCTGGTCAGTGCTGCACATAAATGTAATAGGGTTTTCATGGCAAGGAAGAGGCTTTGAGATGTGGTGGACAGAGCACAGGCCTGGACTTAAGTCCAGGCTCAACTTTTCTACTTATGTCACTGTGGTTTATTTGCTTAATCCTTCCAACCTTGGTTTCCTCATATATAAGATAGAAAAAATATTTACTTCACAGGTTTCTTGGGATTAAATGAAATGATTTATGTACAGTGTTTGAACACAGTAAGCACTTAAGAATTGATCATTTTACCCTTTTCCTTCTCATCAGTCTTGAAAATACTTGGTCAGTGAAACATGTTTATTTGGAGCCTGAATAAGAAAATGGGGGAGGGGAGGGGAGTTGGGGGATATGAATTAATTTCCTATGTCAGGTACAAAGATTTTCTGTGTCTTCATGTTGCCTAAGCATCTCCTGTGACAAGAGCTTAGGGATAATGCCTAAAGTTTCTGTGGTTTTTTCCTAGGCCCTTCATAATTAGCCCCACCTAGCCTGTTTAGTGTATTTTCTATTTCCTAACCCAAGCATCCATTCCTGGCTGATGTGTTGATTACCTATCATGCTTGCTTCACATCTTTGCTTGCTTCTGTTCTTTCCTCCTCTTTCCTTTTACCCAAACTTAAAAGCCCACATCCTTGAAGCCTGTTTTTCCCCACCTATCCTAATTACTCTCTTGTCTTATTTCTTGTATAATAGTTAGTCTATACCTCTAAATGTTGCATTTAATCATTCACTGAAGTGTAGTATTCTCAGATTGTTTCACATAAGTTAGTTTTGTCTTCCCATCTAGACTGTAAGTTCTCTGAGGACAAAGATCATGTCATACTTCTTTTGAATTGTCCACAGATTCTTGCCCAGGGTGGATTCTCATTGGTGCTGAGTACTTATCTGTATAATCAGAAGACTATACTTTACTGATCATATGACTCTTACTGTGTGTCTTTACAGGTTCCTGAGTTGGCTGGCTTTTGGCTTTTGAGCCTTCTATTGCAGTTGCCTTTAATTCTTTTCTTGCTTTTTAATGAAGGCCTAAAGAATCTACCACTGGAACGAGCAATACATATCATCTTCACTATCTTCCTTACATTCCAAGTTGTTGCAGCATTTCTTGCCTTGAGGAAAATGGTAAATCAGTTGGCAACCCGTTTCCACCTGCAAGACTTTGACCGGCTCTCTGCAAACAGGGGAGACAGGAGAAGGAGCAGATCATGTGTAGAAGAGATTTGACCCAGTGTTGTTGAGTGAAAATCTGAAAGAACATTCTAGAAGACTTTTTTTTTTTTCTATCTGGTTGTGTG
>JAQZBX010034064.1:0-25126 GCA_029593785.1 Cabassous unicinctus
GCTTCCAGGGGGATGCCTCTTGATCTGTATTTAGACCACTGTTTAATTGCCTCTTGCATGTTGATGCCTTTCTGGTGCCTGTAGTGGAGGGGATTCGAGTTATCTGCCCACCATGCTGCTAGAACTAGCCATCGCCTTGGTTCTTCGTGCTCACAATTTAAGCTCAGGGTGAGCCTCGGCGATCTGGGAATCCAGGGACTCCGTGAGCAGGCGCAGGACTGTGGCCGCTGAAGGCTTGGGAAGGGACCTGGGCTCGCGGTGGGCTCTGCTGCTTCCCAGCCGTGTGGTCTCGGGGCAGCCCAGCCTCCCATCCCCAGCTCCCGGTTCATGAGCACTGAATGAGTTCCTGTGCAAGCCCTTTGAAAACTGCCAAGCACTTTCCCACGTAAAGGATGGTCTCTGCTCTCAGCAGCAGTGAGAGGAAACAGGGACCACTGTGTTTGGCACACAGCAGGAGTCTGAGCTATTTATTGAATGAACCCCACCCCTGCAGCCTTTGGGTAACTAAGGTAGAGGGAGGGGACAGGAAGTTCTGGGGCAGCTGCACAGGGGTCCAGAACGGTGGACGGGGCAGTACTGGGTCTGCACCCTGCCCCATGCAGCCAGTTGACCCTCCCCTGGCCCTGCGAAGACCCGAGTGCAAGGCCAGCTTACCTGTGGCCCTCTCTGCAGGTCTGCCCCTTGCGCCCGGGGTAGGGGGGAGTGCCTGCCCCCCTCCTTGCTGTGACTTTACAGGAAACAGGAGCTGTGTCAGTCCGCAGTCAGCCCTGACTGCATGGCGCAGAAGAGAGGAAATGGAAAGCGCTGTGTGTGTGTGTGTGTGCGTGTGGAGGGGGGAGCCCAGGCGACCTGTGAGTCAGAGAACACCCCCAGTTTCTTGCCATTTTGGGGCCAGATGCAGAAATGAGCACCTCGGAGAGTCTCATCATCATTCCTGGGCCTCCCCCCAACCTGAACCAGAAAAAAATCATAGAAATGCAACTCTTGCTGCATGTGCTGCAGTCATTTCTAAGCCTCTTCTGAGAGACGTAGAGGAAGGGTTCCTGGCCCTTTTTTCTAGATTAAAAAAGAAAAAAATCTAAGGGTCACACACCACCGACCCACGAGAAAGAACCAGAAGTTCTAGGTGACTCCCTCTTTGGTCTCTACCGTTGATGTTGCCACAGGTCCTGGACGAGTCCCGGCACCAGTGCTCCTGGGTGCTTCTGCGGGGCCGGCTTGGAAGGCTGGGGGCGCTCCTGGAGGAGGGTGCAGTTTGCTGCCAGGGATTTTCCCAAGGGTCCTGGGGGAGCAGGCATGTGGGCACGGTGGTCCAAGGAGGCGTGGCCGGTGACCACTGGTCTGAGGATGCTGCCTTCCTGCTGGAAGCCCCTCAGCTGATGGAATTCTGACCTCGACAAGAAAACGGGGAGCTGGTGTTTGCTGGAGTGACTGGATCTTGCCTGGAGACTGGAACTCAGTTTGGCTTTTTCAGCTGTAGAGGGCAGCTCACGGACCCTTGATTTTTTCTTCCTGGACCCCAGAGATTTGGGACTTCTGTACTTTTTCCCAGGGAGCAGCTTCCGCTCCTGGGTCTGGCCAAGCGTGGAGGTGTCTCTGCGTCTCCCCCAGAGCCTGTTGCAGGGGACACCGAGGCTGAGGGCGTGGAGGAGGTGGGCCAGCCCCTAGAGGCCTCGGAAGCTGGATTCAGAATGTGAGAACGAGCATTTTTCTGGGGAGAGGAGCCCTTTGATCAGGTTCTCCAGACGACTGAGAAGCTTCTGAGGGAGAATCTTTTCCCTCGAAGGACAGGGTTTACGCCCAGCCCAAGGGCACGTGTTAGGCGCCCTTGGGAAGACACTTAACCTCCCCACCCCAGGGTCCTCCTCAGTGAAATGGAGTGGAGCCCCCACACCCATCTCCTGGGCACACCGCACCTTCCAGGCCCGCTCTGGCTTCATCCCCAGCAGGGTGGGGTGCACTGGGTGTCCAGTGGCCCCTGAGGATGCTCCATGGCCCAGACGCCTCCTGGTCACCCCTTCATCTGGCTCCTGCTCCTGGGAGTTCCTGCAGTCTCCGGAGGCTTCCCCACCAGAGCCGATCTGAAGATAGACCTCAGTCCTTGATAGCCTCGATTTCCACCTCTGTAAGTGAGGTAGGCTTGGACTAGGTGACTGAGGGCTGGGCAGGTAACTTGACTTAACTGGACATCCTGTTCTGCCAGGCGCTTCCATTTCTGCCAAGAAATTTCCTCCTGGGACCACTTCCCTCCCCACTTTGCTTCCTGGCCTGCCAGCTGAAACAAAACGTCTTCCCTCTAACCAGCGTGACTCAGCTCTCTCTTCCCCAGAGTCTTGCCACTCCTGGGGGGCTAAAGGTCTTGGGAGACCGTCGTCTCCTGTGAGGGATTCAGCTGGACAGGAACACCTGGCTCACAGGACAGGTGTGGGATGAGGCGCAGCAGGCTTGCTAGGAGACGGAGGAACACAGCAGCCTCCTGTCAGCTGGGCCCCCCTGAGCAGAACCGAACTCCAAAGCCCTGGCCAGCAGGGAGCTTTGACTCCCCCTCTCCCCACCAGTGTCCTGGCTTCATTACATTTTAGGCCGACAGACACATAACAAGGAACACTGTGTTCAGGCCGCATCAAGCTGTGTGACCTGGAGAAAATCACTTACCCTCTCTGGGTTTCTGGATGTGAAAAGAATTCAGAGCTTGCCTGCATGCTTCTACCTCTGTGCTGGCATGTTAAACATCTCCCTCCAGGTGCCAGCACAACTGGGGAGAAATGAAATAACCCAGAGACCTCGCGAAGGGGCAGCAGTGCACTTACACAACCATTCCTTCATGGAACCGCTTCCGTGCAGGCAGCAGCCATGCTTCAGCCGGTGCTTTTTTCTACGAAGGGTGGAAGAAATCCTCGTCCCCAGTCCATCTGGTCACGGCCTCCTTTCAGTGCTTTCTGGAAGGTCCTTTGTGGAAGCTGTCACCCAACTCCTTACGGCACGTCATAAGTGCAAGCCTCGCACCAGATCCTCCACGCAGTCAGGCCTTTATACACAAGAAGACCCAAAACAGCTCATGCACCTGCTCTGTGCCCCACGAGGGCCTCAGCCTGCACACAAGATGCTCTCCAGGCAGACGAGGACGCCTTCCCGGAATCCTGCTCCAGCAGTGCCTGGACTCGGGACGGCGTGAGGAGGGGGCATGGCAACCCCCTCGGGGTCCAGGTCTGTTCTCAAGGATGGGAGAGACTCTGGAATATTTTATGTATTATCACCTCTGCTTCCAGCCATGGGAGCCCATTTGCAGTGCTCCTTCTGCCGGGTAACAGGCCTCTGTTTTCTCCTATGAAAAAATCATTTTGACTTTCAATGTGTCAATTAGCAAAGCCTTCGGTTTGAATGGAAATGGGGCCACTTCTGAATGGAGATTCTTCTCCTTGCCTGGCTCCCGCTCAGCCTTCCAGACTCATGTTTTGCTACTTCCCTCCTTCTCTGTGCAGCCCCTGCCTGCCCTGTATGCACTCAGAGTTTCAGTCTTGCTGAACGATTTGCAGCTTCTTGAGTGGTCCTGGCTCCCCTCTCCCCCCTTCTTTGCACTACAAGCTCCTTTGGCCCAGAGACTCCTTCATCTGGAGGGAGAGGCTTGAAGAGGACAACTGGCTAGGCATTGTGGTGAGGTTTGAATCAACAGGCACCCAGGCAATAGCGTGCCATTCATCCCAAGCATTTTCAAGTCAAGTCTAGACATAGCAGGCTGATTGTTCGTAGCTTCTGTTTGTTTTTTAATCCACTGAATCTGTTTTCTGAAGGGCCAAATAGTAGCCTCCTCCTTCTCCCTGCTTCCCGTGGAGCCCTTCGAGGAAGGTGTGTTGGTCTGGCACCTTGGCCAAGAATCAAAGCTCTACGCGCAGCCCTTTGCAGAAACATAAATCTACGCGGCAATGTGAATGGGCTGGGTCTTGGCATTCCCCACTGCTCTGGCCCGGCTGCAGCTGGTTTAATTGTTTGGTCTAACGAGGCAGCTGAGCGCACTCCCATTTGTCACCCTGTCATCCTCCGGCATGCCGGGGGCCCCGGCAGTGGATGGACTGCGCCCCTGTGACGTTAGGCCTGGCCCAGATCTGGTCTGGATTCCCGCCCGGCTCAGCCGCGTTTCTCCCCAGCGCCTGCTCCCCGTCCGGAGGCTTTTATTGACTCTGGACGCTGCCAAGTGCCAGCACCTCATCGTTCACGTGCACAGAGACGCCGGCCTTGGCCCTGTCGTCGGGGAGCTCACTTCACTACAGCATTCATCACCATCAGCGTCAACCAGGGCTCCGGCGTTTATTCCCTGCTTGTTATTCCTGACCCACGTTGTTTCCTAAGTCAGCCTTTCCTGGGGATGGAAGACACTCTGGGAGGGCTTGGCGGGAAGGGGGAGGCAGCAGGGAAACTTTCCAGGTGCCCAGCGCCACCCGAGGTCCCTGCCTCGTGGTCCACTCTTTGGGAATGGGCAGCCCCGGGGTCTTCCCGTGTGCCGTGCCCTGCTGTTGCAGCACTGAGCCTCACGTTGCGAGGGTGGAGGAGAGAGGACTTCTCCCCTCTTCACCGAGGGACTTGGTTTCCCCATCTGTGAAATGGGGCTCTTTTCTCTGACTTGTGTTGGTTGTTGCAAAGGTTCAAATGAATTAGTATTTCCTGCTTCTCCAAGGAAGGGGAAGGCGTGTGCATTAGGCAGGGAAGGTTTTCAGATCCACATACCTGTCTACCTTTCCACCCGAGAACTTTTGACTTGGCTTCGTACATGGTCAGGACCTTCCCAGACACGGCCTGGCTTCGTAGCAAAGAGCTGAGGCTGGCAAACGTCGGCCTGCAGACCAAATCCAGTCGCCACCTACTTTTGTACAACCCGCGAGCTAAGAATGGTTTTCACTTTTTGAAATGGTTGAAAAAAAATAAATAAAAAGATTATTTCATGATTGAAAAATTATGTGAAACTCAAATTTCAGTACCCACAAATAAAATTTGGCTGGAATTGGACCACACTTAGTCGCTAAATGCATGGTCTGTGACTGCTTACAGCGACAGAGACCACATGGGCAGTGAAGCCAGAAATGTCTGTTCTCTGGCCCTTGACAGGAAACGTCTGCCGACCGCTGGCTAAGAGCACTGGTTTTGGAGTCCAGTACTCACCAATTGAATCCCGTCTGTGAGGCCCACTGGGAGTTATAAGACCTTCTAACTCCAGTTTGGTCATTTACATAATGGGATGGTTTTGTGATGGTTGTGAGCTTTAAATAAGACTATGCTACAAAGTTTGAGGCAGATATTAGGTGCTTAGTAAGTGAAAGTTTCCCTTTTCTTGATTCACTTCTGGAAATCTTTCCTCTAGGGGCAGGCAGGGTTTGGCACTCAGTGTTTATTCAGGAAGTATCCACAGAACCTGCCCTGAGCTAGACCCTGGGGAGATGAAATCACCCAGGGCAGCCTTGTTTTCAGGGAGCTCTTGGTTCCCCCGGGCAGGTAATGAGGAACTCTGCCCGAGGCGGGAGACAGGTGTTCTGATAGAGCTATGTCCCTGAGTCTGGGGAACACAGAGGGAAGGCTGTTAATTCAGGCTGGGCGATGGGCAAAGCTTCAGAGAAGGTGGGACCGGGGGATTGGCACTGCCAGGTGGGCACCTGCTCACCAGGTACTGGTGGGAGGGAGTAGGGAGGCCATCGCATCGCCTGATGCAATTGCAGAGCAGAGGAATTGTGACAGACCTTATGGCTGGCGAAGCCAAAAGCATTTACTACCTGGTTCTTTGCGGTTGCAAAGGCGTGGGACCACGTGCGAGCTGTGTTGTGTCATTGGGCGTGACAAGTTCACTGGGGGAGGGGAGAAAGAGACAATGAACAATGACTCCCAGTTACGCAGCATTTATTTAATCCCTTTTGCACTCCAGTTACTGCATCATGCAGATGAGGAAACCGAGGCACAGAGAGGTTAATCACTTGCCATAGGTGACCAGGGTCCCCAGCCCAGGCTCCTGACCTCAGCACCGCCGTGCTGCACGGAGGGGCCTGGGGGCAGTGGGGCGCCATCTGAGGGGTTGAGGAGGACGCGCTGGGATCGGGCTGTGTTTTGAGAAATGGAGTCTCTGGGTGCACACTGGATCTTACAGCAGGGCTGCAGCGACACCCACGGATGCCAGCTTCCCTGAGGACACCAGCTTGTCCTGTGTGTGCTTGGGACTTAGGAGGGATTGGCTGAAAATAGAGATGTCTCCAACCCAAGCGCTGAGCCTCACTGGATCCTGAGGGAAGGGGGGCAGCCTGTCGTTCACCTGCAAACCCCAGGGGCACCACTGTGTGATGGGGCTGGAAAGGCCGCTGGCCCCGCCTTGCCTCTGGGCGTGAATCTCGGTGCTTTCCTAGCCAGCTGACCTTGGGCAGGTAACGTCACCCCTTTGTGTCTCCATCTCCTCCTCATCTGTTCAACTGCGGTAACCATGGGGTTCTTAGGAAGGTCCGGGGAGATAGAGCACTTGGAGTTCTTGGAGAGGTGCCTGGCCCCTTGGTGAGTGCTCAAAATGACAGCGTGCTGTCGCCGTGGTGATTGTTGTTTCCATGCCCCAGTCTGGAGAGCCGTTCCTAGGATGTGGCAGGAAAGAAAGCCAGCCGCGCAGCCGAGACGAGGGCCCAGTCCTAACCTGCCTTGGTGTCCAAACCAAGAGTGTCTTGGCATATTGCTAAAAAGGTAGTGCAGAGACTCTGGGCTGTCTCCAGCGAAGGGGCTGAGGGTGTTTGCACACACACACACACACACACACACTTGCACACATGTGCACACACACCCAATCAGGCTGCAGATTTCCTGACCTAGGGGCAGCCCAGGTCAGGGAACCTCATGGCAGTTGGTTTCACCCCACTCCCACAGGCCCGGGTGGACCTGCTGGAGCAGGTGGCCCAGGAGCACACACAGTACAAGGCAAGCGTGGACGAGTTCCTGCTGTGGCTGAGGGCGGTGACGGAGAAGGTGAACGGCTGCCTGGGGAGGGCCTGCAAGCTGAGCACCAGGCAGCGGCTGTCGGCTCTGCAGGTAACCCCTGGGCTGCGCCTCGACCAGGGGACCTGGGGGCCTGCGGGAGGGGTCTGCTATAGTTTATTTAATAGGACAGGGCCGGGTGCCCAGGAGATACAAGCATCATGACACACGAGTCCCACGCGAAGACAGGTGTGGGATCCAGTGCAGGGTGCACGGGGCTAAACTGCTTTGAGCAACGCTCCAAGCCAGAAGGCACCTGCCAGCTCGAGGCCACAGCAGCAGGGCTTAACCCAGAGTGATTTCCCCAGGGGACGCCAGGCAATGCCTGGAGACTTTTTTTGGTTGTCCCAACTGGGATGGGGCTGCTACTGTCACTGCTGGGTGGAGCCCAGGGATGCTGCTAAACATCCTACAATGCACAACTCAGCCCCGCAACAAAGAACTATCCACCTCCAAATGCCGAGGCTCAGGAACCCAGGTGTAGACCAAATGGCATCAGACCTGCAGTCGGGAGACGGGGAATCTACTCTGGCTTTTCTGACTTGCTGTGTGGCCTGGCCCGAGCTTCTGACTCCCTCCATAAAGTGGGTAATTCAAGAACCACTTTATAATTTTTGCCCCAGCTGAGCAGCACACCTATACTACTTATTTAATATTTGTATTTAAGTTGACTTGCTTTTGAAAGGACTGATGAGCATTTATTTAGAAAGGAAATGTATATCACCAGCATAGACGAAAAATCAGTATCCACTGTCAGATAAGTGGCAAGTAAATGCAGAAGAAATAAACACAACGAAAGGGTGTTGGGTTCTAGAGCCACTGCTGCCAGCTGAAGGCTCCAGCTGAGGCTCACCCTCTCTTTGTTAAAAAAGGGAAGATTAGCAAATGTCAGAGAGATGCTAAAGACAGGGAGGGACCCATCAGAGACTTTCTCCTTATCAAAAGGCGACAGGAACGACTTTCTCAGGTTGCAGGCCGGTGACATTTGAGGCCGCCCCTTGGACAGGCCCCGCCGGCTTGAACCTGGAAATCTAGGAATTGGTGTGCAGCATGGCATTCCCGGGGCCTCTGGAAAATGCGGCAAATGTGTTCTTTTCCCCCTCGTGTCTTTTCCCTTCGGCCCCCTACCTCCTTCAGGACATCATCAAAGACTATCCCAGGGGCGAGGAGTCTTTGAAGAAGCTGCAGGAGCAGTCTGCCGCGGTCACACAGAACACCTCTCCTTTGGGGGCGGAGAAGATCGCCGAGGAGCTGGAGGAGCTGTGCAATGTCCTGGAGAAGCTGCGAGGCCTCTGCGAGGAGGAGGAGGGGCGGCTGCGGGGCGTGCTCCAGTCCAAGGGCGCCTGCGAGGGGCAGGTCAGGCAGCTGCAGGCAGAGCTCGGGGACTTCAGGAAGCGCCTGCAGAGGCTGGCCGCAGAGGGCGCGGAGCCCGCAGCGGAGGCGCGGACCGAGGACGAGCTGCTGGCCCGCTGGAGACGCTACTCGGTAAGCGGCCTGCGGGCCACGGCCCTGGCCAGGCCACGTGCCGGCCACGTGCCTCGCGTGTTGCCTCTTTGAGCTGCTCCGGGCGATGGGAGAATCGTGCTGGGCCTCGAGCTCGCTCACTGGTGTCCCCTGAGGCGCTGGCAATCTTTCTAAGTTCCTGGGGACAGGGGCAAGTTGGGGGCTTATCCCCATTTTCCGAGTGGGGAAGCTGAGGCCAGGAGAGACTTTCCCCCCGACGCCCCCAGGGTCCCAGGGTGAGTCAGTGGGTAAAGGAGACCAGAGGTGGACTGGGCGGCCAGGTTTGGGTCTCGCAGCCACTCCCTTGCCCCGGACGGCGAACACCCCCAGCTTGGGGCATAGGTCAGAGGGAAATTGCTTAGACAGGCGTTGTGAGAAGCAAACGCGCAGGGTCCTTGGCAGTGCCAGTGGGGCATGCCCGCCAGGAGAAGGGTGGATTTCAGACCCAGACCTGAGGTCCAGACACTTGTCCCTGCCTCATGCAGACTCACCAGGCAGGAGGCTTGACCCGGAGACACAGAGGCCGTTTGATAGGATCGACAGTGCCCCCCACCCCATCTCTCTTCACTGCTAACTCAATATCACAGTTCCACTAAAGGAAAGACCTCGAGGACGTCACCCCAGACCCCTCCTCCCCTCTGCATGGTGGGTCTGTATTCTCGCTCCCTCCGGCTGTTTGTCCCTGTGCAGAAACGTGCCTGGAGCTGGAAACAGAACGTCCTCTTAGGGTTCTCGTTCCCTTCGGCCTTGACCTAGACCAGGACACGGCAACGATTGTCTTCATGCAAAGGGAATTGTTTCCAGGGCTGTCTGCTGCAGCCTGCGTGGCAGGTGGCGAGGCACAGTGGGTAAGGGCCTGTACTCAGGAGCCGGCCTCCCTGGGTTCAAGGCCCAGCTCCTCTCCTTGTTAGCTGGATGGCTTGGGTGGCACGACTTTGACTTCTTGAGCTTTAGAACAGCATCTGTTTAAAGAGTCAGCGCCATTTACCAGGGGTCCCTGGTGAAGGACAGTGGGAGGGTAAGGCCTAAAAAGCCGGGTCATCCAAGATACACCTGTCTCGGGAAGTTGAGGGAGACCACGGCACCTGCCCGTGGCCTGGCGGCGTTTTAGGAAACCTTTCCACATCTCCACAGGGTCTTCAGTTGTGATCAAGTCATGGCTAGCCAGAAATCAATGAAAAAGGAATTTTAGAATTTGTTTCTGAAATTTTTGCTCTTAAGCTAGCATTGGCACAGTTACTGTTTACACTTTTGTGTTACAGAGCCAGGGGCAGCCAGCAGTCCTGCTCCAGCCCAGCCCTTCGGGAGCAGCTGGGTGCCCGGGAAAGAGGCCAAGTGTGAGGCTCTGAGGCAGCCCACCCTGGCTGGGGCGGGAAGCGCCTGTGGCTGAGCAGAGCTGGGGGAAGGGAGAACGCAGTTTCCCTGCCTTGCACCAAAAAAGAAATGTGGACTGTTTTCCCTTTTGTGCGAAACAGGCAAACTGCAGGGAAACGTGTTCATGTGGGGCTGTGTCAGGACACGGCCATGTGCGAAACCTTCGCCGAGGAGGCTGTTTGCCAGCACCTACCTGCTGTTCCGGGCGTTGTGCAGCTCCGTGGGCCGGGGTGGGGGTGGGGGGCTGTCACAGACGAGGAAGCTGAGGCCCTGAGAGGCTAGATGGCCACAGTAGGGGTGGAGGCAGGGACTTGAACTTGAACCCAGGCAGTCTGTGCCAGCTCTTCCCTGCCGCAGTCCCAGACCTTCCTTCTCAGAGAGCAGGGCGCTGGCTGGCGGCATCCCTCTGCTGACCAGTGGTCAGACCTTCCATCCATTCTAGGAAGCCTTGGAGCCCCTAGGGCTGCAATCCGAGTGGTTTTCTGGCTCAACTGGAGTCGGTCGGGAAATGCACGTACCTTCCAGGGCCCGCCCTCCCTAGCATCCCAGGTAACCAGAAAACATTGGAGGTACAAATGGGGCATGTCAGAGTGAGAAGAGACCCCCTCTCTTTCCCAAGCAGGGAAACTGAGGCTAGAGGGCCAGTGCTTAGCCAGGCCGCCCAGCCATGGGACCGCAGCCCTCTCTCCATAGTTTCCAGGCCACTCTCTCTGCCCCCCAGCGATGGAGGGCCCAGCACTTGGCCTTACTGGGCTCCAGGTGGGCCCTTCTCCCGGGGTTCCATCTGCCTCCCCCTGCCCTGCTGGCTGATCGCAGCTAGCCCTGCAGCCTGGCCAGCTTTCCAGGGCACTGTTGCCTGGGGCTTCTCACACGTGGCTTGGAAGCTGTCTTAGTCTTCCAGGAAAATTTTTATAGCTGTCCTTACATGTGCTTAATAATTGAATTTCGACAGGGTTAGTTTCAAGGGTGATCACGGCTGGCCAGGCAGATTCCACGTCCTTCTGCCTACACAGTGGCTCCAACAGCCACTGCCTAAGATCCCTCTAGCTGAGCTTAAAACTTTGACCTTTTCATATGTGATTCACCCTGGAATAGGCTGACTTGAAGTTGCAGGGACTGTGAAGAAGGCGAACATGGGTTACCTCCTGGGGGGTGGGGGGTGCAGGGGGTATGGGCACTGGCTGAGCAGCTGCCTGGTCGACACCGCATGTTTCACGCTCACGGTCTGGGCGGTGGGCAGGAGTAGCTGTTTTACCGATGAGGCCAGGAATGAAGTTTGCACAGCTCCCAGCCAGGGCTGTGCATGCCAAAGCCCGTGCACCTTCCACTACCCCACCCTGCCTCCTCCTGAGCACGAGCCTGGCAAGCGGCTGGGGGTTGGGCAGGTCAAGGGCAAACTCCACACTTCCCAGGACAGCAGGCCAAGGCCACAGCTGCAGCTCCTAGACATAGTGAAGTGAAACAATTTCTGGTGTTGTAGTCAGTGGAAATATTTCCTAGGCCAATAAAAACTGGATTCAAAAAGCACCTCCTGGATGCACGCTTCCATTGGGTGCTTAAGACACAGGTTTGGAGCCGGACAGCCTGGGCTCCGAGGGCAGGTCCACCATTCGCCAGCTCTGTAACCTTCAGCCAAACCCTTAGGCACGAGTTTCCTCATGGGGCAAGATGCTTACCTTCCAGGCTGGTTGTGAGGCTTGAATGAACGGGGCACGCAGAGCACTCAGCTTTGGTGTAAATGCTCCCTGAATCTCAGCTGTTTTCATTGCTGGGTATTAGGACTTGTCATAACAAGGCTGTGCGGTAAGTGATCATAAAGAGGAAAGGCTCAGAGAGAGTAAATCCATCTTCTGGATCACACAGTGGAGGTGCCAGAAAGCAGGGGCTGAACTCCAGCGTGGGGCTCCCAGGCTCTGTGCTCTGGGTCGGTTTTCCCCAGCCTGGCACCCCCACCAGCCCTGCTCCTGCCCTCCATGCACACCTGTCTCATGGCAGAACCTCATCAGGGCGCCGCGCTCACCCTCCTGCCTTGTCTGCTGCAGGCGCTGCGGGCGGCGCTGGACGCAGAGGAGCCCCGGGTGGACCGGCTGCAGGCCCAGCTGAAGCAGCTTGTCATCTTCTCCCACGACCTGCAGCCGCTCTTCGACAGCGTGGTCTCGGCCATTCAGGAGTTCCAAAGGTATCTGGAAAGGCTGGTGGGCAGATGGGACTTGGGGTGTGACTGAACCCCCAGACTCAAGGGGCCTCCTACGCCATCACTGGAAGGTGGGCTTGCTTTCTCTTGTAACCTGGAAACTCTTAAACATTCTTGAGCCTCTCCACTAACTGGCTTGAGAGTCTCTTTCAGCTCAGGCTCTGTCCTCTTGGGACTGTTTGGCATTTTGCTCCCAGAAAGAGGCCTGAGCTTTGCTTTTGGCTGGGAAGCTGCTTGTTCATCCATTTGCATCAGGGCTCTTCCTGCAGCTTAGCCTTGGGAAGGGGGTCACCACGTAATGGCCAGAAGGAAGGGCTTTTTAATAGTCAGTCCCCAGACCCTGCCTTCCGAGGGGGCTGAGTCCATCTCCAGCCTGGCAACTCTGCCCTCCTCCTCAGCCCACCGGCTGCAGCGGGCACAGCAGGGCCTCCGCAGGTCAGACATGCCCCGATGAGGACCTGAACTTGAGTTTTCTGAAAGCATTTGGGTTTAGTTTTATGACATTTTCATTGGAAATATTACAAGTTTGGTTTCCTTAATTTCTAGGACTTTATGAGTCTTAATTTATATACAAGCATTTATTTATCTTTAAGCCAACTTGAATGGAGCTCTTTTAAGGAGTTTTATACGTTAATTTGGTAATACCATCCAGAGGTAGGTAAAATATCATCCATCAGACATACAGACTGACACAAATAGAGAGCCTATAGCTTCTATCATTTAAATTCTAAATTTTAATTTTTTCAGCCATGAGTCAGACATACAAACCCAGGAACACTGAAAAATAGAAATACAGAACTCACTAGTTTATATGAAAGAGCTGGCTTTCTGTCCTTGCTCCGCTCTTTTTTTTTTTTTTTAATCAGAATTTGTTCTTGGCAGATGAGACAGTTGAGGTTGCTTGCTTAATATGAGGGCTAAAGCTTTCCCACTGACATTTGTGGAGGGAGGTTTTAAGGTTTCCTTTGTCCTTATGTGTAATCTTCTGGAAGCTTTGCACTACTTCTCAGGCCTATTTGACCCTCAGATTTATGGTGGGAAAAGGGATTCTGTAAGTCCCTTTCCAGGTCAGTGCGATCAGCTTTCGCCTTCCAGGATTTAGGCCCAGCGTGTGTGCAAGCTGATCTAGGTCAGGTAACCCTGGAGCATATGCACCCCAAAGCATTCTGAGTTTTTCTGTGGCTGCTGTGGCTCTGAGCTCCGTCTTTGACCCTGGGTTAAAGGCATGGTTGACGCGCCAGAGTCTGTGGACAGTCTGACCTTACAGGGCATCTGTCTGGTGTCCTTTTCGTCCTCACCTGTCGAGTTAAAGGGCAGATGAGAAAGAGGTTTGGTGGACTCAGAGTAACTGGGCAAAGGAGGACCGAGAGGAGGGGCTGAAGACCCAGCTGAAGTAAGACCGTTTGCCTACAGTTTTCGTTTGCAGACGATCAGCTTCTCATTTCTTAAGCTTTTCGTTGGCTTCTGGTACAGAGGCTTTTAATGAGGCTATTTTGGAATCACTAATTCCTTTTGATACCTCATTACACCAATTAAAATATGCATCCCATGGCTTTTGAGAAATGTGGGATCCCTTATTTTCCAAATGTCCTCTGAAAAAAGTTACTTTATCTAAATGAAAACTACCCCATTGTGGCCATTGAAATTCTAAATCATCCTCAGCAAAGTCTGATCATTTTTGTAAAAATAGACAAGTTCAAGGTCTATAGTTTTTCGACACTTACCCAGCCGGGGTCCCAGCCAGGGGAGCCCCGGATTCTGACTTTTAGACAAAGAAGAACCCACGTTACTTACTCAAGACCTCAAGTCTTTGTGGGCTGATCCGCACTCTAACTGGACCCTTGGTCTGATCCCCAGACTTCAGCACTGCTCAGAGTTGAGCTCAACACAATTTACGGAGCTGGAGCTCTGGTCCGAGAGGAACTTACCCGTCCACCCCCCGCACTGTTGAGAGAACAGAGAGCACGAGGGGCCCAGCAGGCTCCCTTTGCCTGGTCTCCTCGCTGCCTACAGGGACCATCAGGGGTCTCCTTCGGACCCCACTGCTGATGCCAAAACTGTTAAAAATATATTAGACAAGATATTAATTATGGGAGTTTATCTGAGCAGTTTATGAGACATGAATTGGGAAGCATCCTCAGTGGAAAGGTGCTGCACCCAGGCGAAAGAGGGAGCTTGTGCAGGGCAAACGCGGAAGCCAGTGAGGAGGTGTGCCGACTGGCGGGCGGGAAGTTTCCATTTTATCTTGAGGGGTCCTACAAAGTGGGGAGCAGAGACACCTTGACCCCTATGGTCTGCTGTCTCTTCTGATAAGCCGCCTCTACTGGGCCAAAGCTGCTTTATCACTGGGCATGGCTCATCTGCATTCCTAGGGGTACGTTCAGTATTCCGTTTTCTCAGAAAGCCCCTGCAGGTCAATTGCTGTCTTCTGGAAAATTCTTTCTCAGAAAGGGGTCTCTTCCGGCAACGCCCAAAGCAAGTGGCCATTTTATTTTAGTTCATGCACAATGAAGTCTAAGCAACTCAGCGTGGCACTCACCATCTGCCCCCAGCATCCCTCCCCATCCCCACCTCCTGCCCTTCTGCACGCAGCCACACCAGACTGCCTGGCGATCTCAGAACACATCTGCGTAGACGCTGCACTCTGGGTCGTGCCATGCCCTCTGCCCAGAACACCTGCGCCCTCCTTAACAGGCAGAGGGCACCTCCCGTGAGGAGCCTTCCCTGACCCTGACCCCCACTGTCTTGTCCCCTGTCCTGTGGCACTTTTGTAAGCCATTTTAACACTTGTGTTGTATTGTAATTGTGTTACCACTTCAGTTTCTCCAATAGCCTGAGAGCATCCCGAGGGCCCGAGTTGTTGCCTGGCACAGTGAAGGTTGCCAGTCAATGTTGAATTGAATTCAGCTGAATTTCCTACAGAGCTTCCTGCGGGCATTTTGGTGTGTGTTACTCACAAGTTCAAACAGCAAAGATATGGAATATGTCCCAACATTGAATACTTTCCATGCACGATCAGTTCTAGAATGTCTATTTGGTCATTTTCCAAATCTACCTTATCCCTTTTTATGGTTTCCAGTTTTCCACAGAAATTTTCAAGCTTGGCTTTCTTTTATTTCTCTGCACAGAGTTGTTTATCGTTTGTATCTGGTCATTCTAATATCGCTACTGTTCGTGGGCCTGTTTCTGTTGTCTGTTGTTTCTGGGCCACGTTATCACTCAAGCTGTCTTGTTGGCTTAGGTGTCTGGTTATCTCTGACTGGATGCTGAACATCGTCTTTGAAAATTTATTTATAGAAATTGTTTGAGCCTAGGATGCTGATCACTTACTCAAGAAAGGATTTTGTTTGCTTCTGCTAGTTGCCCGGGGGCCATAACAGTCTAGGGCCTCCTTAATTTACCTTCGAGACTTGAGGTTCCCTGATCATGAACCTGGGCTGCAAGTCTTACTTCCACTGCACTTTTATCCTGAGGGTTTAGATCTTTGAGGTCCCAGCTTAAAGCGGGGTTTGGTTATCAAAATCTGCCACCTTTGATGGACCCTGGACTTTTGACTTTTTATTCTGAGTGGTTGCCAAAAGCCAGTTCAGTTTTACTGTTTCTTCCAGATGGGCATATGCCCTCAGGGCCAAAATGGCTTTGGGTATTGGACTCACAGTTCTGTTTTTTTTGGTTTGTTTTGTTTTTTTTAAGTTATCCTTAGTGGAAGGTCCTGTCCAAACTAACTAGTCTTCCATTACTGAAAGAAGATGTTGCCATGTGTTATCTCATTTATTACTCACAGTGACCCTATGAGATGGTCACTTGGTTTCACCATTTTACAGGTGAGAAAATTGAGGCTCAAAGATATTAAGCCACTTGAGGCTTAAGGTCACTTAAGGCCACACAACTGGTCTGTCTGACATCAAAATCTCAGCTCTTTACACCTACCCCAGAGTCACAAGCACTCATGTATCTAATTTACATAAGAGCCTCCAGGTCCCAGGGAGCCCCACTGTCTGTCCTCAGGAAGGGCCAAGGCCTGTGGCCAGCAGCTTTTCCTATTCATATGAACCACAGCCCCTTCCAGCTACGTCTCGTCTGTGCTGTGGACACACCCAGCAGCCTGTGGGAGACGAGAGGGCCACCCTGGGGCAGCACAAGCCCGAGTCCTTGGGGTTCAGGCAGAGCCTCATCCCTGGCCTGACCCCTCTCTCTCGTACTCGCAGCCTCAAGGGGAGCAGCAGCAGGCTGCGCAGTGCTGCGGGGCTGGAGCTGGGGCAGCGTTGCCAGCGGCCTCTGCAGGACCTGCAGCTGTGGAGCGCCCTGGCCCAGCGGCTCCTGGACGTCACCACCAGCCTGCCGGACCTGCCCTCCATTCACACCTTCCTGCCCCAGATTGAGGTAACTGTGCTCCTGCCAGGAGAGCCGGCCAGGTGCCGGGGGTTGGGAGTGGGGAGGCTGCCGGCCCAGCGTGGCATTCCAGCCACCCTCACGGGGAAAAGCTTGCTCCTGGGTCCTCTGGGTAGTGGGGTGAAGCTCATTGCACCCTGCCTGGTGGGCCCCAAGTGCTCAGTAAATGTCAGCATTGATGGTTGCCAGTGATGAAGGCCACAAGCAGCTCTTGGATACAGGGTTTTGCCTGCTGCCTGGTGTGATCCGAGGGCTCTGCACTGACCCTCACCCGCCTCCCCCTCCCTTCCAGAGCCCACTTTGGGCTGTCCTCGGGGTAGAAGCATTAACGGTTCTGTGGGAGAGCAGCATATCACGCCATGCCTGACCTTTCCTGTGTATCCATTAGTGATGGAAAACTGACCAACGGTGGCTTAAACCACAGAGACGCTCAGGGCTAGCCTGGCGGGTCCACAGGGCCAGGCTCTCTCTAGCTCTCCGCTCTGCCATGTTTGGTACCTAAGCCATGGCCCTTTGCATGGCTCCAAGGTGGCTATTTCCCCTCCACACGTGCATCCTCGCAGCCCCCTATGCGGGAAGGAAAGGGATGGGGCAAAGGCTCTCTCCATCCATCACTACCGCCCTTCAACAGGAGGAGAATCTTTCCCAGAAGCCCCCAGCACACTTCCCCTTACACCTCAGAGGCCAGACAGGCCCTGTGACCAGCCCTGGCCGATCAGCCGACCCGGGCTGAAGATGAAGGAGTTGCCGTGACTAGCTGGGACCAATTATATCGTAATCCCGGGCTGGGCACTTTCCCACCCAAACAAAATCTGGACTCTTTGTTGAGGAAGAGCGAGAGAAAGCTGTCGGATGAGCAGCCAACAGCATCTGCCACCGCCGACCATGCACGCTCTAGCTCCGACTTTCTGTGAACGCTGCCTTTTGGCATCGGTGAGCTCTGCAGTACATAAAATGGTTTTGCACCTAGAGATTCCTAGACATGCAGAGTGGGAGGAAACACCAAAGAGCATCCAACTAGCCCCCATTTTGTGTCTTAGTTTTGCTTCTGATTTTAAAATTCATGCGTATCGGGGAATGTAAGGGCTGGTGAAGACGAAAGTGGGATCAGCCACCGCTCCTCCAGCCGTGGCCGCTGTTAAGGTGTTTGTGCTTTCTCCATCACTTTCTCTGCCCAGCTTGGCATTTCTAGGGAGCGCCACAGCGCGGGCTTGGCCCCGACTCCCCCCGAGCGCCGAATCAGTGGAGGCCAGTGCCGCCACCCTTGGGAGTTTCTGCTCGCGGCTCATGGTGGAACCAGCCCTTGTGTCCTCTCTCCGTGGGTCTTAATCCACATGGCAGGACCCTCCCTTCCCGAGGGCCCCCGGTGCTCAGCTTTAGCTGAAGGACGATGGTCCATACATGTGAGGCAGTCTGCAGGCCTCCCCAGAGGGAATTTCACGTGTGCCGCAGACCTCAATCTCAGGTCAGCCACTCCCAAATCTATCCTTCACGTCTGATGAAAATCCATCTAGCCGTTTTCATAAGATGAGGTGAACAGCAGACAGAAGCTTTAATTCATGACACGTTTTGTGTCTTTGGAATCGTGTTGTATAATTGTATATCCTGATTTTTTACTCTATACATGAGATTTTTCTCAGTTTTGAAATCGTTCATCATTTTTAATGACTACCTAATAGTCAATTGTTTGGATATCCTGTAATTTATTTCATGTGCACCCTATTAGACAGGCTGTTTCCATTTTTTCATTGTCATAAATTATTTTTCATTGTACACAAATTATTGTCTCCATTCCTACCACTGAGCCCCTTTGCAGATGAGGGGTCTAAGCCAGGAAGAGGTTAGGGGGCTTGTTCAAGTTCACGCCACTCAAGAGCGGCCTAGCCAGGGGCCGGGACATGGGCGCCAGACGCTCATCCAAGGTTCTCGTCCCAGTTTCCACCCTGGCTCCTAGCGACAGCTTTGTGAGGCAGGCAAAACGGATTTATTATTGTCACGTGACCGATAAGGAAACCAGGTCCCGGGAGGGGAAGCCTCTACGTGGCAGGGCCAGCCCTTGACTGTGGCCTGCCTGACCATGGCAGCTGCCCTGCCCACCACGTCACGACTGCATCTCGGTCCTGTCCTTCCCGAGGTGGCAGAGAGCAAGCCCCAGCCTCCGCAAGGCAGGAGGAGAGGCCCCCTTTCCCCAGTGGCTTAGGACTCCAGGGCAGGCAGCTCCCTGAGCAGGGGCTGGAAAGCAGGGCCAGGGCTTTGGTTTGCTCACATTTGAGCACCTTGTACTCTGTGCCTTGCCCTCATCTGTCTGCCCTGCAGGCTGGCCTCACGGGCCAGGGCTCAAGCTGCCAGCCCCACTCCTGCATTAAGCTGCCCCTCTAGAACTAAAGTGTTGAGCCCCCAAAGTTGTGCCCACTGGTTTCATAATATCAGCTGAGAAGAGCTGTCTCTTGAGTGCTCACTCTGGGCCACATGCTGTGTTATGTGCACCATAGGCGCTGTCTCACTTAAGCCTGACAAGCCCCTGAGCTGGTGTGTGATTCCTCTTTGTCAACAGGGAAACTGAGGCCCAGGGGGGTTCATTGACCTGCCCAAGACCTCTTGGCTAGTATAGAATCCTAACTTGTAACTGTGACTCCCCAGCCTAAATTCTTAAGCCCCCTGATGTTGTACCTGTGCTGGGTGAAGTGGGGGTGAAGGCAACCCCACAGTGAGAGGCTTGACCTGTGTGCTGGTGGTACAGCTGTGGCAGTTGCATTTATGCTGCTCTTCCTGCAGGAGCGCCTCCTACCCTTCAAAGGCAGTTGTCGATTGCTGCCTCCGAGGAGGAGGCTTCTCTGATTTCTCCCAGCAAGGAGCATCCACCCCGGCCTTGAAGCCACAGCATTTGGTCCAAACCCACTTAGGGAAATGATCACTCTCTGCCATGGGTCGCAGTTACCTACCTGGGCTGGGGTCTTTGCTCTTTCGCTCCCACCGTCTCCCCGTCCCAGCTCAGCATCGTTAACTCAGAGTTCTCAGTGACTTTATCAGGTGAAAAAAAATGGAAGGACTCTGGGCAGCTGGAGACAAAACTCCTGGTCTCCAGGACCCAGGACCCTCAGTTAGAGAGGCAGGAGGTGTTGACACAAAACAGTTGGTGAGACAGCAGGTGCTTGGCACAGGCTCTAAGAGCTGTCGAAGTTTGGGGCAGGAAGAGGTGAGGGGTAGGTGGGGAAGTGGTCAGGGCAGGCTTCCTGGAGGAGGTGGGGCCTGAACTGTGCAGGCTGCGTGGGAAGCCAGCTGCCCATTACACATGGCTTCTGAGCCTCCTTTAGGCCCCTTCCTTGCCAGGTGAGCTCCTACATGTCAGGACTCTGCTTGGGTGTCACCTCCTCTGGGAAGCCTTCCTGAATTCCCATCCCGGGGCTCAGCTCAGTGCCCCTCTCACTGCCTGGGGGTGGCTCCACTGTGATAGGTGCTGGGGGATCATAAGGAAAGAGAAAAATGGTTGTATGGGTTTGGCTGCAGTGTGGAGGGTTGATTCTGGGGGTCCAGCTGGGTGGCAGCAGATGGCCAGGAGCTGCTGTGTCCAGGTGAGTGAGGCTGAGGGGGTGGACCACAGCCAGTGGCCCTGGGGACGGAGAGGAGACAGATTCCTGAGATGCTGAGGAGGTAGAAGTCTCAGGGTTTAGTAATCAGAGGGCTGTAGGGGGTAAGAGAGCACTCAAAGCTGACCTGAAAATCAGCCCTCCCCCCCAATGTTCCCACCAGCCGGTTGCTACTTGTGCTCGCTGCTTCTTCACAAAGGCATGGCTTCCTACGCGACTGGCACCTGCACAGGTGTGCTCCTGGCACGTTTGCGAGCCCTGTCCCGCCCCGTCGAGCTGGGTGGTGAGAGGACGCCCTGTCTCCCACAGGCGGCCCTGGTGGAAAGCTCCCGCCTGAAGGAGCAGCTGACCATGCTGCAGCTGAAGGGAGACCTGCTGGGCAGCATCTTTGGCCCAGAGGGAGCCACGGCCCTCCTGGAGCAGGTGGCGAGCTCTGTGAGGGACCGAGACCTGCTCCACAACAGCCTTCTGCAGAGGAAGAGCAAACTGCAGGTGAGCGCCCCCCACCTCGCGCCCGGCCAGCGGACGGGGCCACCTTCTAGGGCGTATCCTTTGCCCACCACCACGCAGGCTCCTCGTCCCTAAGCTGGGGAGGGTTATCGTGCCCACCCTCTGGCTGGACCCCGAGCCCCCACCTTCAGGCCCCTCTCTCCACTGAAGTCAAACTGAACTGTCTTCTCCACAGACTGGGCGGAGGCTCAGATAAGAAAAGGCCGAATAAAACACTTGGTAAACTTTAAATCACCGTGGAGCTGTCAGCTGTTCTTATTAGGGACACATTCTAAATGATTACATTCAATCACAGTCATAGGCATGATGTGGACAGGTTATTCTTTTCTGTAACAAACAAAAATGTTCATTGAGCATCTGATGATGATGATGATGATGATAGCTGTGATTCATGGAGCACTGACAACAGGCCAGGCACTTGACAATAGTTTCATAATCATGTTCTCATATAATCCAAGTAACAGCCCTATGAGGGAGGTACTATTACTTTCCCCACTTTACACATGAGGAAACTGAGGCAGGAATGGTCAAGAAGGTGGCAGAGCCAGGACTCAGCCTATGGCCATCAACTCCAGAAGCCTCCATCAGCAGTGCCAGGCACTATTCTATTCTAGTTCTTTAGCTCCCAAAGAACTCAGCCTGATGGTGAGAAAAATAGACAATTAATAGGTAGCATCCAAAGTGCTATTTCAGAGCGAGGGTGGGCAAATATTTCTGTAAAGGGTCAGAGAGTAAATAGTTTAGGCCAGAAGGTCTCAGTTGCAATTACTCAACTCTGCCATTGTAGTGGGAAAGCAGCTGTAAATGAATGGGTATGGCTGTGTTCTGATAAAACTTTATTTACAAAAAGCTTGATTTATTTGGTGGGTGGGTAGGGAGGTGTGGTTTGCCAGCTCATGTTCTAGAGGGGTGTGGACAAAGTGTTATCTGAGGACACTATGGTGCCCTCCACATCAGGGTTCAGGGAAGGCTTCCTGGAGGAGGTGACGCCTGTGTGAAGCCTTGAAGGGTGAATATGGGCTGGCCAGAAGAAGACTGGAGGAAGAGCACCCTGGTTGCAAGGGAGAGGTCTCACAACAGGGCGCCTTTGAAGAAACCTCTTCAAGGGAGCGGTGCCCGTTCTGTATCTGCAGAGCTTGCTGGCTCAGCACAAGGACTTCGGGGCAGCTTTCGAGCCCCTGCAGAAGAAGCTTTTGGACCTTCAGGCCAGAGTCCAAGCCGAGAATGGGCTTCAGCGGGACCTTCCCGGAAAGCAGGCTCAGCTCTCGAGGCTGCAGGTAAGGGGTCTGCAGGGGCCAAGTCCCCCCACTCAGCTCTGCTGCATCTGGAAGCAGCCGCCCTCCTCCACCAGTGACCAGCAAAGCAGCGGCTGGCTCAAGGCTGGGATTTGCATCCTCGCTTGAAACCTGACCTTTCATACTCAACAGAACCTCTGCTTATTTACCGGATCTTTCCTGGCCTCGGCAGAGCCTGACAATATGATAAGCTGCCCTTTTATTTACTCCTCGGTTCCAAAGTCTAATGTTTATATTTGTTTTTTAAAATTGCTTTGCTAAGTGTTCCTAATGAGCCCAGAGAACTTCCATTAAATAAACCAGTTTTGTAATTATACATAACTGTTTGAAAACACTAGTGGGCTTTGAATTGGTTGATAATTGATCATTATTTGCAGGTAAGGAGCTTCCTAGTTTTTAAAGTGTGATGCAGCTATTTTCTTTTTAAGACCCAAGCACAGCTCATCCAGAAATTGAGATTGTGGTCTCGGGAAGGCATTAAAAAGGGTGCATTTTGGGGCTTTAGAACTAAAATTGGGAAGCAACTCTGCATAATGAGAGCTAGTCATCGAGTAACAGTCAGAGGTTAGTCTGTCTCCCTGAGATGCCGAAGGGTCTTCAGCAAAGCTCGTTTTCATGGGGGCCCAGAATGTTTTCCTCTGATTTTCAAAATCTCACATCTGGCCCAAGAGTGGGCCCATCTCATGCCCATGTGGTACAGTTGCTAGTGGGACGGGGGAGCCCCCCAACCCTGGGACCCCCGTGAGCTCCCACCCATCACCCCCACCCTGGTCGGCCTCTGTGATGGAGAAGCAGAAAGACAACTTCTTCCTCACTGCAGGGGCTGCAGGAAGAGGGGCTGGACCTGGGGGCACAGCTGGACACCACGAGGCCTCTGGTTCAGGAGAATCCCAGCCACCAGCACAAAATGGAGCAGCTTTCCTACGACTACCAGGCCCTGCAGAGGTCTCTGGAGGTAAGGGAGCCCAGGACTGGCTGGGCCGGCATCCCACGCTCCTTTGCCATCTTCTTCCTTCCTTCCTTCCACCCTTCTTTTTAATTCTTCCCTACCTGTCTGCCCTTCTGCCTTCATTCATCCATGATTACTGAGCACCTCCTGTATGCCAGGCACTGTCCTGCTCCCCTGGGGTTACATTCTAAGGGGGTGGGTGGACTATTAACCGACAAACAAGCAAGTAAATATACAATTCCATGTTGTGATAAGGGCCGCGAGGCAAAAGAGCAGGTCATCTGATTCCAGCAATGGCGGGGTGGGCGGCGCCCCCGTTTTCTGCGTCCCTGCGAGGTTGGAAGGGGAGACCCGGGGCCTGTGCACTGAGCCTCGCCTGCAGCGCCCTCTAGCGGCCGCCGGGTATTCCAGCGTCTGCACAGGATTCCCGTGAGCTCTGGGAACTTGGGGACAAAAATGAACTCCAGGCCCCAACCCCAGCACGGATGCAGAGGCGGCCCTGGGTCTGTGCGAGTGCCCCGAGGAGGAGTGCATACCAGGCTTTCAGCAGCCACCGCAAGAAAACTCGGAGTCTAAGGCAGTGCTCTCCCTACCAGGCTCAGCACACCCTATATATATATACATTTTTTTTTTTTATTAGAGAAGTTGTAGGTTCAGTGATGCATGAAATACAGAGTTCCCCTATACCACCCTATTATTAATACCTTGCACTTGTGTGGCACATTTGTTACAGTTCACGAAAGAACATTCTTATAATTGTACTTTAACTGTAGTCCATCATATACACTAGGGTTCACTCTTTGTGTTCTACAGTGCTGTATTTTTTTTTTTTATTGTCGTACCATATGTACAACCTAAAATTACCTCTTTTAACCACATTCAAGTATATAATCCAGAGCTGTTAATTACACTCACAGTGTTGAGCTACCATCCCCACCATCCATTACCAAAACTTCACAAGCAATCCAAACAAAATCCCATGCCTTTCTAGTCCAAGATGCTAAAAGGGCCAGCCAGGGCTGGGCGACCAGAGGCCACCTAAAGCCATACTGGTCGATTCTTGTCATTCATGGTGCCTGCCGGCTACAGAGCCCTCTCCAGGAACACTGAATTAGTGAACACTGAACCACTGCTCCTAGAGGAAGTGCAGGATTAAGTTCCTGTGAGCCTCTGGTTACATTTCCTCAACCGATTGGTAAATCATCCATTCATCCATCCATCCACCCACCCATCTTTCCATCTATCCTGTAATCAGTAGATCCCCTACTGTTAGGTGCCATGGAGTCTAAAATCATGGGCAGTTGGCCCCATCCTCGATGAGAGGTAAGATGTGGATGTCCACAAATAGCCTTAGTTCAAGGTGGACGTGATACTTGCAGTGAGACAGCACAGAGGAGGGTGAAATGGTGGCACTGGGGCAGCCAGGGAGGGTTTCACACAGGACGTGCCCTTTGAGCTGGACTTGAGGGACAGGTGGAATCTGGGCTCGAGCACGTGGAGGTTGGGAAGGATGCTCTAGGCTGAAGGAGCCACAGAGGCAGAGGTTTGGCAGTAGGAGCTTGGGTAGGAAACTGTGAGAAGTTCAGTTTTTGGAGAGCAAGCATTCTTAGCTTGAGTCCTCTAGACCCCAAAGTGGTCACTAAATGTACTGGTGTGGAGTCCAGGGCCCCCGCGATAGCACATGAAACGTTTTAGTGACTGTACACACACACACACACACACTGTGCACGTGCCATTTCGGGGAACCATTCATTGCTTTGAACAGCCTCACCCACCTGAGAAGCAACTTGCCTGGATCTCGGGGGCGGGGAAAGGAGCAGCAGGTGGCAGGCATGTGGTGGGCTGGGACCAGAAGGACAAAGGCCTGAGTAGCTGAGTAAGCGTTTATCCTACAGTCCTGCCTCTTCCAGGCTCACAGCTGCCGGGAAGCACCTGTGGAGCACCCGCCCCCAAAGCGTGTGTTCTTATTTAAAAATGAACTCACAGTTACTGCTGTCAGACCACGCACAGCGTTGAAGAGCAGGAAGACATTTTTGTGTCCTTCCTCCCCCCAAGTTGAAAAACAATCACACAAACATTTAAATAAACAAAAACATTTTATTAATCATATCTACAGTGTTCGCCCATTTACATATATTAACATAGCATTGTCTGCTGGTTCAGAGTTTCCACCGGCCTGCTTTGTACCAAAAAAAAAAAGATGCCCCTTCAGTTGTAGTTTGCAGAGACGTCCTAAGTCCCCTGCACTGCATGTGGTTCTCTGTTATTTGGAGGTTTTTACACAAAACTTTTTTTTTTTTAGCTGCTTCTCTCCGGTGTATTTTTTTTTTTT
>JAQZBX010034065.1:0-25133 GCA_029593785.1 Cabassous unicinctus
CAGTCTGTGTCTTTTATTGGGGATTTAAACCATTAACATTCAATGTTATTACTTTGGGTTTTATCTGCCATATTTTATTTTTACCACACTTTTGACACCATTAGTTACTTTTACTGAAATTATCTTCATTTCTAGACCCTCTCCAAGCCTCTGTCTCCTGTCTTTTCTTATCAGAATATAGCACTCCCTTTAGTATTTCCTGAAAAGTTGGTCTCTTTGTTATAAACTCTCTCAGTTTCTATTTATCTGTGACTATACTAAAGTTTCCCTTATTTTGAAAGACAATCTTGCCGGATAGAAGATTCTTGTCTGGAAGCTTTTCTCTTGCAGTCTCTTAAATATATCATACCACTGCCTTCTTGCCTCCGTAGTTTGTGATGAGAAATCAGCACTTAATCTTATTGGATATCCCTTATATGCTGTGCATTGCTTTTCTCTTTCTGCTCTCAGAATTCTCTCCCTATCCTCCATATTTGACACCCCAATCAGCATGCATCTCAGAGTGAGTCCACTTGGATCTATTCAAATGGGAATACACCACACCTCCTTGACATGAATATCTATGTCCTTCAATAGGATTGGGAAATTCTCCACCATTATTTCCTTAAATATTCCCTCTACCCCTTCCCTTCTCCTTCCTTCTGGGACAACCATGACACATATGTTTGCATAACTTTTGCCATTGTCCAACTCCTTGAGACCATGCTTAATTATTTCCATTTCTTTCTTTATCCATTCTCCTGTATGTTCACCTTCAGAAGCCATGTCTTTAATCTCACCAATCCATTCCTCTGTCTCCTCAAACATGATGTTACATGATTCCAGTGTATTTTAATTTCACTTATTGCACCTTTCATCCCTGAAAGATCAGTTATTTTTCTATGTATTCTTTAGAATTTGTCCCTGTGCTCACCCATTGTCTTCCCAATATCCTCAATCTCTTCAGCCATCTCATTGAATTTATTAAGAAGATTTGTTTGTCCATGCTTGACCAGTTGCCTCAACTCCTTTACATCACCTAGAAGCATATCTTGTTCCTTTAATGGCGTCATATCTTCCTATCTCTTTTCATGGACCATAATTTTCCACTGGGGTCCTGACATCTGACTTACTATGTATTATTCTTGGTTCAGTTTCTATCTTTAGTTGAGGGCTTCCTTACCCTTTGTCCTTTTACAGTTGTGTAGCAGAAGCCTAGGATGTAGTTGGTTCTGTAAGTTGTGGAAGCTGAAGCTGCCTTGTTGCCCCAGGGACAGATGAAGCTTCTCCCATGCTTTTCCTTTTCCAGGGGTAGGGACAGAGCCACAGCCATGCATAATAATTCAAGTCATGCAGGCCAAGGCCATCTGTCATTGCCTGGAGAGAATGATGAAGCTTCATGCTCCTTCCTCCACTGCCTGGGATGAGGATGCAGTTACAGGTGTAGCTATATATGACATGTGGGTACAAAATAACCAGTTTCCTACATAAAGTGACATACAAACGGCCCTTCACTGCCAGGGTTGTGGATGGACTTTTGGACTGCCCAATAATCTAATTCATGTGCAGTTTCCCTGAGAAGCTGAGAGATTACTGACCCTTCTGTCCTTTAGGGGGCATGAATGGAATGACCAATGCTCAACAGTTCAGACCCTGTAGGCTGAGAGTTTGTGCCATTGTCTGGAGAGGCTGAGGAAATACTAGGCCCCTCATATCCTACTGAGGGACGTGAATCCGCAAGTATTTATCAGTCCAAGCTGTGCAGAAAAGAAGTGCCTGCCATTTCCCAGAAAGATTGTGGAAACACAGCTCTCCTTCTAAGTTACTTGGGGGCAGTGATGGAGCTATAGTTGTCTGAGTATTCAGATTGCATGGCCTGAAAGCACCTTCAGTTACCCAGAGAGGCTGAGGAAACACAGCTCTCCTCTTATCCTATTGGGGGTGGGGATTGGGAATGGAGCTTCAGTGCCTGAATATCCAGTCTCTGTGGGCTGAATATGCCTGCAGTTTCCCAGGGAAGCTGAAAAAAACCTAGACCCCTCCTATCCTTTGGGGTTGGAGGGATGGAGATGGAATTGAAAATGCTCAACAATCCAGTTTGTGTGAGCTGAAAGTGCTTATAGTCCCTGAAAAGGCTGAGGGAACACAGATCCTCTCTTATCTTATTGGAGTGCAGGGTTAGATCCTGAGGGGTCTAACTATTCAGTCTATGCTGGCCAAATGTACCTTCATTTACCCAAGAGGCTGGTTCAAGTCCTGCCAGCTTCCTCCCTGCCAGAGGGGGACCTGGAGGCTAGGCTAGGGTGGCAGTCTGATCTGGGTGGAAAGAAGCCAGTCCCCACCTTCATGTGATTATCAATCAGCCTGTCTATCCCTCATGCCAGGGGCAGCGTCAAAATGGCAGCTCCTGTCTTCTTTTCAGCTAGTACAGTTTCAAACTTACCTGTTCTTAGAATTATACTCCAGCCACCTGCATTTACTAATCACTAGCTGAAGTTGGTGCCCAACGAACTCTTCCTCCACCATTTTTGGGCACTAGAGCTTCCAATTCCAGCCACTTAATATCTCCCAAGGTGACTTGCACCAACAGTGGAGTATGGGCACTGGACTCTCTGGGGTGGAGTGCTCTACACATGAATCTTTTCTGCAGATGGGCAGTCTCCTCCTTCCATATTCTCAAGGATGTGGTAGGATGCTCTTTTGGTCTCCTGGAACCCCCAAACAGGTGCTTTAGATAGCTCTGGGTGATTACTAACTACCGTGTTGCATAAGCTGAGTCTTGGAATTCCTTACTCTGCCACCATCTTATTGGTTGTTTTATCTTATTGTTTTTAAGACTTCATAGTTACTGCTGAGATTTCAGCTATTAATCTTTTTGGGAATCTTGTATATGACAAGTTGCACCTTGTTGCTTTCACAATTCTTTTTCTATGGATTTTCAGTTCATTTATACTTGTCTTGGTCTGCCCCTTTGTGAGTTTATTTTGCTTGACATTTTTTGAGCTCTTTGGATGTGCATGTTTATCTATTTTCTCATATTTTGGAAGTTTCCAGCCATTATATATATATATATATATATATATTACTCTTTCTTGTCCTTCAGTGACTCCACTTGTGCATATCATTGTACACATGATAGTGTCCCACAGTTTCCTGAGGCTTCATTCATTTTGTTTATTCTTTATTTTTCTTTTCCTCCTCACTCTGGATAAATTAAATTGTCTTGTATGCAAGTCTTCTGATCTGTTATTATGTCCAAATCTGCTCTTGAGTTACTCTAGTGTGTTTCTTCTTCTCAATTATTGCATTTTTCAGCTCCATAATTTCTTTTTCTTCCCTTTTTATAATTTCTCTGCCTATATTTTGTTCAGACAATATTTTCCTACTTTCCATTAGTTCATTGATCCTAGATACCTTAGATAATTGAACATGTTTTAAACCGTTAGTTTAGGTCATTTTTTTGTTTGTTGAATAGTTCCAATTTATGAGATTACTCAGGGTTGATTTTTGTCAAATTCATGTTTTGTCCTGATAATAGGCAATACTATTCTGATTCTTCCTGTGTTTTGAACATTTTTTGAGAGCTAGACATTCTGTGTATTAACGTGTTGCAAATCTGGAAATCTAGTTCTTCCACTCTTGTGGAGTTGCTGGTTTTTCTCTTGTTGATGCCTGGACCAGTTTGTAACTTTTCAAAACTATTATGTTCTCATACAAAGGGAAATTGATGAAAAAAATATTATTGTCTTTTTAAGACTCCTCTGTTCTGCTGCCTTTGGGGTTTAAATAATGCCGGTACTCTCTGCCAGGCTACAGTGATCAAAGGCATGATGTAAAACAGTGATCAGTAATCAAATTACACCATCATGTTTTTTTGAGGAACATCATTATTGCCAGTCCTGGCACCAGAAAATCAAACAAGTAAAGCAGGCTATAGTGCCCACAGGTTTGGCCATCTTGCTCAAGTTTAGATATGACTAAGAAAACACTAGTTTAAAGAAAGAAGGCTTAGCTGTGAGTTGTAAGCCCAGGAAAACAAGGGCACACCCAGAGTCCAGCTTCATGTCTTGGCAGTAAGATGATTTCAGCACTTTGTTGTGACCCAAAATAAGAGAAAAAACCACCTTTTCCTTATTATATCACCTCAAAGGATAATCCAGGCTCATCTTGTCTTTTGTCCCAGGCTGTAACCAATCACACTTCAAAGGATACTAGTTCCCTTTATTGCATAATTTTCTTTACAAACCAAGATCAGAGTGCAGGTCTGTACTTTGATAATGCCTTTTAAAGAGATAGTATATAAACCTTTATTAATACAAACATATATATAGGTATTATTGTATCTATTGAAACATAAAATTTTAAATGTCTGTATTGATATCTCAAATCTCAATCCACAGGGTTTATTTTGTCCCCCTTAGCCCATTTGAAACATTTCTCCAACATGGGAGAGACCCAGTGCTGATTGTTCACAGCATATTTATTTTACAATCTGTCCAACTCCCATATACAGAAAAAGAGCTACTGACTTGGTACTCTGTACCCAATGAGAAGCAAGTATAACAACAATCATTGTAGGAGATTTGTGACAATGACTAGAGAGTAACAATATCACCTGAAATAGACCCAGAAATGTGAGCTAACAGTTAATTAACTTTGGGCTGCAGGGATCAATTATCACAGAATCTATGTGCTCTAATTAGACAGAACAAGAGAAAGTGACCAGGTCTCAGGGACTGATCTAATCTCTAAGCAATAAATGAAGACATTCTTGGCACCCATGGTTGATTCTTGGCTAAAACAGGCTAATGTTGTAGGTTATCCATGTCCTAGCACTGGATTGGCAGTTCAGACAGTGAGTTTCTCATTCTATTGGGTAAATGAACTAACTGGTAAACTGAATCCCATGGTTTCCCAAGGTAAGAAATCCATCATGCTCAGATGGAGACACACAGGGATTAATCCTCATTAGCTGGACATCAGCACAAGAATTCTGTTGGACTTCACAAGTTTCCTGTTCTAGCAGGTATTGAGGGCTACATATTCAAAGCCTCTTGCTGGCACTGCCTCAGCATTTTGCATTCATACATGCTTTCTCCACAAATCAAGGCAACAATAAACCTCTTGCTACCTAGGCAATTTTAGGATAACTGTAGCCATTGGCCAATTCTGATCTGTGCCTGTTTTTGTAAGTATTTAAAGCTAACAATAGTTTTACATTTTTAAATGGCTTAAAAATAAAAAAACAATATATCAGGTTATGTGAAAATTACATGTAATTCACATTTCCATGTCCATAAATGAAATTCTCCTGGCATAAGTTGCTTTGGGAGGGGTTCTTCTGTACCACCTTTTCCCACTGCAGGGGGTGCTGTACTAGCATTCCAAGGTACTTTCATTCAAGTCCTATTTCATCCTCACACTTCCAGCTCTACTGGGAATTCCCTTTAAAGGGATGCATGTGCATTTTCAGTCCTTCTTTCAGAGAACTCTCCTGGGATATCTCCAATCTTTCCAAACCATTATCTCATTCCTCCTTTCTACTTCTGCCTCTTGGTGACATGCCTCCTTCTGTAGAGCTGGATTGGGGAATACTTGCCTATAGAGTTAAGATTTTGATCACATCTGCCAGTTTGCTGCTTTGACTTCTTAGCCTTTGGAAAAAGCTGGCTTCTGTGGTCATAAAAAAATGTATAGATGAGTGGCACTATTCAAAAACTTTCAAAAGTTCACATATACAATCTGTCACACAGCATCAAAGTTCTCATGTGAATTGAATTCTTTCCACAAAATTTTATTAAGCACCTACTATGTACCAGGTACTCAGCTTCATGTTCAATTTGGTTTTGGCAGACAACAGCCTCACACACATAGAGCTCACACTCTACTATGAGGAGACATTCATTCACTCAACTTGTACTTATTAGATGCCTACTACATGCCAAGTCTTGTCCCAAATGCTAAGAATATAGCAGTAAATCAAACAAACAAACCCGCATGTCCTCAAGGAGCTTATAAACTAATGAAATATAAATGAGGAAGAAGTACACAAGATACATGCACATAGTGATTAATGTATTAAAGGAAATAAACAGAATAATGTTCTGTGAGTATGTGGATTTTTAGATAGAGTGGCAAAAAGTATTCTCTGAGGGACATTTAACTAGACCTGTATGATGTAAAGGTTCAACCCAGATGAAGTAACAAAGAACAGGGTGGGTGGGCAACAGCCAACATTCTGACAGAGAACTTGGTAATGGGATTGGGACTGAGACAGGGGTGAGGGAAAGAGGGAAAAAACAAGTATAGAGTTAGAGGACCTGGATTATAGAAGACCTTGAAAACCTTGTAAAGAGTATGAGGAGGCATAATTTTAGAATCTACATTTTACAAAATGATTTTGGGAAAAAAAGAGCTCTCTGGGCAGTAATGTGCAGCTCTCCAACCTTTTTCTTAATTCTGAAGTTCATCGCTTCTTCCCCATTCAAAAACATTTCCTAGGAAAGACCATAAACTAGACAATCAAACCTGTCCTACAAATGTAAAAGTTTTGAGTAATATCAAATATGGGACAATTAAAATAAGTGACAATTAAATAATTTAATTAGAAATCAACAACATAGAGATATCTTGGAAATACCTAAAATATTGGAAACTGAATATCACACTTCTAAATAGCACATGGTTGAAATAAAAAATCAAAAGGGAAATTAGACAGTATTGTGAATTTAATGAAAATGAAACACAACATATTCGATTGTGTGTGATATTAAGGAAGTATTTCAATATAAATGAGTTTTCATGGTTGAGAGATTTCAAAGTGAGTCAGGAAGTCATTCCAGATCTAGACTTATGCATGTCTCAACAGGATCTCATTGACTGCCACAGTAAACCATGCCTAAAACATCAGGTTTCCTGAGGGCTCTAGAGGCAACTAGACATTATAAGCAAGACTGACAATCTCAGGCATTTGGCACCCTGTCAGAGAGCCTTATTTGGGAATATATGCTCCCCAATGTATAAGAGTTAGACTCATTTATAATTTCCCTACTCATGGCTCTTCTGCCCCTTGTATTTGGATCTAAAATTAGCACTATAATTGTTAATTATATTTCTCAGAGAATTAAATCTTCAGTCTGTTCATAAGCCAGTTGAGTCCTGATTCTCAGCAGAGTTGTAGTAACTACTCTCTAGTTCATTGGAATCACCCAGGGTAAATAACAAAAGGATGATGATGGACAATGCCCATCAAAAATAAATAGAAAGTATCTACAACTGCAAGGTGGAAAATTCCATTTATCTGCCCCATGGGATCTAAGCTTCCTCTCAATCAGAAACAGAGTGGGCATCACCATCTCAAAATCCTCAAGATTGGGGAATGAACAATGGACTAAAGTAGACTTTATTATTCTATTATACACTTATTTTTCTAACAATGGAAAAAAGTGTATCATTGATATTAGGCAGTGGCCCCAGAGGTTCTGAAGGGAGGGAGAGGGAAGAATATGTGCAACATGGGTGCATTTCTGGAACATTGGAATTGTCCTGTATGACATTACAGTGACAGATACAGGCCATTATGCATTTAGTTAAAACCTATAAAATTTTGTGGAGCAAAGTGAAAACTATAATGTAAACTATAATCCATTTTTTGTGGAAATGCTTCTTTATTTATTTATCAGTTGCAACAAATGTACCAAACTAATGAAAGATGTTAATGTGGGAAAGTGTGGGAGGGGAGAGAACAGGGTATATGGGAATCCCCTATATTTTCATGTAACATTTATGTAATCTAAAACTTCTTTAAAAATAAGAAACAATTCAAAAAAGAATTATTTAAGGAGAATTTTATAGCACTGTAGTCTTATTCTAGAAAAGAAATGTACAGGACAGATCATGTGAATTATCTAACTTCATCCATGAGCAATAAGAATTTGTTCAAATGTGGTAAGCAGGGGAAGCGAATGATTAGATTTCAAATTTTTAAAAACATTTCTCTGTAAAACATCATTTGTTCATGAGAATGTGAAGAATCAGAACTCTCATTTATTCCTGGAAGAACTGCAAAAATGGTATATCCACTTGAAAAAAAAAAACAATGACATTTTCTTACTAAGCCAAACAAACATTCCCTAAGATGAAGTTAATTAATAGGTTAATTCCTATTCAATTAACCAAGATAAACAAAAACACATCTGCACAAGGACATTTATGTAGATTTTCATAACAGCTTTATTCATAATATCCAAAAGTTAGAAAAAATAAAAACAAGTATCCATCAACAGGTGAATGTATAAGAAAAATGTGGTATAGTCATAAAATGAACACTAATAAAAATGCACAAATAATTATACACACAACAACATAAATGAACATCCAAAATTGTATACTAAGATAGAGGCCTCATGTAATGTATAATTCTATTTATATGAAGTTCTAGATCATGCATTCTGCTCAATGGTGAAAACAGTGAGAAGAAGATAGCATTAGTAAGGAATAGGAATTGACTTGAAACTGGCAGAAGGGGACCTTCTGAGGTGGTAGTTACGTTCTATATCTTGATAGGGGTTTGGGTTATGCAGCTCTATGCACCTGTCAAAACTCAGAAAATGTCTGTATTTATTGATATATTTCATTGAGAATTTTACCTCAAAGTGAAAAGAAACTATAAACAACAGTTTTACACTAATTAATGAATATCACAATGAAGTATTTAAGGAGAAGCAAGCTGATACTGTCTTCCTTGAGCTAGACACACCAGGCCTATAGAGCTGCCAATCAATCTACACAAAAGTGAACATTTCCCTCCCCTCCCATGATGCCTTTCACACTCCAGGCCCAGGATTCTTGGAAATGGAGGAGGGCCTGAGAACCAGTCCTGGAGCTTCCAGGAGGGTAATGACTCATTGAGTACAAGAAGCATTCAATGCATGCATATCTAACCATTCTCTAGTCTCTCCCCAGTGTTCCATGAACAGAGATGCTGAAGATTTGCAGAAATATGTATTTGGCTATGAACAACTGGTGGATGGAGTACAGGCTCAGGCATGTTACAGGTTCTGTGACAGTGCCAACTGTGGCCAGTCCACTCCCCTCACCCTCTTTGTCCCTGGCCCTTACAAAGGTCTATGAGTGCATAGGCTGCTGCCTTAAGCCCAAGATGTGTCCCTGCAGAACTGGAGTGCTAATGATGCAACAAGATGGAGCAGAGGTTCCTCAATCCTCTAATGCTCACATCCAAGGGTCACTATCCAGGCCATGCAACAGACACTCACCACACACCCTTCTCCATATCAGAAAGGACCATTTCCTTGTACATACAGATGACCAAGCCTGCTAGCCACTGCAAGTTGCAGTCCACTGCTAACTTCCAGGGTGCCCTCTCCTTGCACATCAACACATTCACCCTGGTGCCTCCCACCCCAGATTCACATTGAGCTGAGTCAGCCAGCTCCTGCAGCCTGAACTATTTATTTTAGAGACCTTGATGAAATATAGAGAGCAAAACCACAGACACTGTTTTCCCCTCCTACCAACAGGAAGGAAGCAGAGGAAGTTGAATGAAGGAACTCAGAGATTCTCAGGGCACTTCAGCACTTCAAAATGAAATTTGTAAAAGACATGAGCAAAGAGGTTGTAAGGCATTTTATCCACAATATATTATGTCAGGTCTTACACTAAATTTATATTTTCAGAAACATTGAGAGGAAATTTCAGAATTTGTCCAAAAAGCAAGAAATAAACAGATATTTGCTCATGATTAAAATTCTCCATGTTACACTAAAATATGTATCCAATTCCTTCCTATCTGAATCGAAGACATTGACATTTTCATGAAAGTTAAAAATTATCCTTACCTTGAATAAAGGGAAATTATAACCTTAAGGTTAAAAACCCCGTATTGTGAGTTTGGTGCCTCCAATTTTTCCTGCTGTTTTAAATGAAGACCATGTGCTCAGGTTGAATGCCAAAGTCTCTCATGAGCAAGAGGGACCAAGGAACAAGAGTGGACCTCAGGTAGCAAATACTCCTTTCCAGAAGTAAACAAGGGTCCTGTGGGTGCAGTCTCCAGGTCAGGGCTGGATCCGGACCTGCGGAGTGGTCAAGGGAAAGCCAGGGCCCTGAGACCAGGGTTTGGGTATTCCAGCCCTGACTGCTTGGAGAAAATCCTTTGCCCCATTGGCCTGAGCCTGAAAATATTCAGTGATCAAGGTCCCTGCTACTCTGATTTCAGTGTTGTTCCAAGGTCCCAAACACATAACCATCATTTATAACCTATATAATTCTTTACCCATAGGAATTTGTTAATAAAATTTTTCTGGGCACCTAGTACATGAACACATATGTCCTGTGTCTGGGAAGTTCCTCCTGACAGTGCAATGGTCTCTTTTTCCCAGATAATTTTAGATTTGTAAGGAGCATGTCCAGCACACAGAGCAAGGCTTAGATCAAGGTTGCCTTACCCAAGCAATGCCAATAGACTGCAGGGTTCCTGTGCTCAGCCTGTAGAGAGATCAGCAAAGTGGATCTCAGTCCAGGAGGGAAATGAGACACATGATTACAGGAACAGGCAGGAATGTCCTCTTGGAAAAGAGCATTTAAAAGGCAGAGAGAGGTACAGAAGAATAGAAGGTCCCACTTGTATGTCTCCTACTTTCCCCTGCAGAAAGCACATTGCCTGGGGCTGATTCATGCATTTGAATGTCTTTGACAATGGAAGAGGCTGAACAGACAAGAAAATTTGACAAGATCTCCCATGAAGGTTAAACCCAGTAGGGGCATGAGTATCCAACTTCCAAGGTAACCATCTGGAGAGGGATATGGAGCAGGTGGCAGGAGGATCTTGTGGGAAAGTAGAGCATCTGGATTTCCCTTTCTTCCCCTTGTAGTAGGCAGATGCCTGGAAGGAGGGCCTTGGAAGTGAAAGACACTTTCTGCCTCGGTTCTGGTTTCAGATCTTTGTCTCTGCCCCAATAGCAATTGCAGAGATCTCCCCTCATGCTTCCATCCCCAGAAAGGGTGCACAGGCCTTGGAAGAAGGAGATGGAGGTGGCTGGGGAGGAGGAACTGTGGGAATTGGGAAGAAGGGTCACAGTGAGACCTGCCTGGCCCATCTCATTGACATCAGGATACAAATCAACTGGGTCAAAGCCCTAGAACCACATAGGCCTACACCTGTCAGTGCAACATCCTAGGTCCTGCTAAAAAGGACCTCCAAATGGGCCAGATTTTGTTATTGACACAAGGCACATGGGGTCTACAATGAATTATAGAAAAATGAAGTTGCCCATTACTCACTCACCTTTCCTGGGTCTATCTAGAACTTTGCATTCAGCTCTCCATCAAGTTTTAGACACACAACCTGACCCCACAGCAGCTTTTGTCAAAGGGCCTAAGTGAGAGCAGCACCCTCTGTGTCCAGCTAACTGGAAGGCTGAAGGCACTGCAGGTGACTGACTCTATGTTCTGGTAGGACCTGAAGATTCACTTAAACATACACTTATAACCTAGGTGGACCACTGACATCCCTCCTCTGGTGGTAATTTTATAGATGGCTTTATTCACATTATGTTCCTAATAGCTAAAATTAGAGATAACACAAATAGCCATTAAAAGATGAATGGATAAATAAAATGTACTGTATTCATACAATGGCATAATAATAAAAATAAAAGGAACAAATTAATGATAAATGCTGTAATTAGTTATCACTGGCAAGAGTTAATGATAAATAGAGATGTTGGTAGGAATGCAAATATCAACAATATGAATGAAACAAAAGATATTTTGATAGGGGAAAGAATTCACAGGTATTTTATATTTCAATTCATATGCATTCTAAAACTCCATCAAAAATAAAGAAAAAATAATAATAGATGTAGAAAAACAATGTGAAATGTGTTGAGTCCACCAAGCATCTTGGGGTGAGTGTTAGAGATGGGAGAAACATCAGATGTGAGAGGTGTTCAGATTAACTCAATATAATTTGAGGATGCTATGTCTAGAGAAGCTAGAAAAGAGGGTCAAAATTTTTTCAGTAATTGTGATTCTTAAAACTAGATAGGTTGATGGAACTGAAGATTGTTTATATTGACTGTTGAATTCATTCTTGGAAAATTTTCAAGTGCTTTAGTAACTAAGCAGTTATAACAATTGATCTGGGATCTGGAGATGAGTATGGACTGTGGTATAAATTTGGGTGTCACTGGCAAGAATTATAAAGGCAGATATTGACAGGAATATCAATATCAATATAATAGAAGAGAATTGAAGCTGAAGGGTGAGGAATAGAAACTTACAAAGGCCAGATGCTGATAAGTCTAATAATAATGATTAATAACAATGCTACTACTAATGACATTGAGAAGGAACTGCATCCATAAAAAATAATGTTGAAATTTGGACAGATCATATGGTATGTGAATATATCTCAATAAAACTACTTAATAAACAAATAAGTAAGAGTGCAAACATAACCATAAATAGAAGCTATATACAGCAGAGAAAACAGAGATTGAGAGGTGAGGACTTTTCCTGTTTGTTTGCCTGTTTTTGTTTATTATTTTTATTGAAGTAGTGAAAATGCTCCAAAAATGATTGAAGTGATGGGTGCATATCTATGTGATTATAGCAAATACAATTGATTGTACACTCTGTATGAATTGTATGTTTTATTAATATGTATCAATAAAATTGATTTCTTTAAAAATAATGTTGAAAAGCTTTTGTCCAAACTAAGGATTGAAAACAACTCTTTCCAGCAAGGTAAATATTCTCAGTTAAAGAATGATTGTGCACATTCATACAAGGAAAGAATGAACAAAAAAAAAACCACCTCTTTTCTGCAAGTCACTGAAATGGAAGACAGCATGATGCCATCTCTTGTCTACTTCACAGTATCAAAACCTCAAAACCTCACAGACATAATGAGGGGCAGCGCCTCTTGTCTCTTCACCAATATCATACCAATGGAGGTGGGTCAGAGACCCAGGGTCCTGATGAGGTTACTGACAGCAGGATATGGAGAATGCCCATGTCAGAATGTAATAAGCAGCAGACTTAATAGGCCTCATTCAAGAACCTGAGATTTCCACCCTGAGAGAGAAAGTGGACAGCCATATCCACATATTGAGGATAGAACCTTGTTCCCTGGTACACAAGGGTGTGTGCAAATGTTGGCCCACAATGGAGGGAGGGTGTGTCAGGCATATCTTGATGAGTCTTCTGCTGTTCCTCTTGGCCACTCAGGCTTCCTTGCCTTTCTCCATCACAACCAGGTCCCTGAAGCCCTGAGAACTCTCACAGGTAGCTACTTGGATAATTTAGTTAAAGTTCCCCCATAAATGGCTGGCCATTTCCCATTAAGGGAACACATTGTTTATGAATCTATCACATGAAATACATTCTTTCCCCTGCCTCTTGCATCAGATATTCAAAGTCATTTTTTTAAAATGAACACTGAGTAAAGTTCACTTTGGCCTTTTCCTTCCACTTACCAAATGTGGAAACACCTTCTTGAGGGCTGCTTTTACATCCTTGTTCTGCAAAGTGTAGCTAAGGGGGTTCACAGTGGGGCTGACAGCTGTGTACAGGGTGGCAATCACTTTACCATTTTTCACAGAGGACCCAAAACCAGGGAGGATGTAGGTGTAGATGATAGTAGAATAGTACATGCAGGCCACCAAAAGATGAGACGAACAAGTGGAGAAAGTCCAATGCTTGCCCTCAACTGAGTGGATACACAGGATACTGGCAATGATGAAGATGTAGGAAGCCATGGTGAGGAGAAAATTGAGTATCCCAAAGTAAACATCTCCAATGACAACCATGATATTGCTCAGGTATGTAGGGCCACAGGCAAACATCAGCAGTGGTGTGGGGGATTTCACACATGAAGTTATGGATCTGATTTGAGACACAGAAAGTTAGCTGTGTCATCAGGCCAGTGTGCACAGAGCTGTTGATTACACCAAACAACCACACACTGCTTGCCAGCAGGGCACAAAGGTGCTTGCTCATCAATGTGTGGTACTGCAGGGGCTGGCAGATGGCCAAATAAGAGTCATAGGCCATGACTGTGATCAGCAGCAGCTTAGTGCCAAGGACCCATGATATGAAGAAGAACTGGAACATGCAACCCCCATAAGAGATGATGCAACCTTTGCCTACTAGGTTTTCCAGCAACTTGGGGAGAACAGTGGATGTACCAATGATGTCTACAATGGCCAGGTTGGTGAGAACAAGTACATTTTTATGTGGAGGGTGGGATTCGGGCAGATGGCCATGCGGATGAGGGAGTTCCCAGTAAGAGCTATCAGGTAAAGGAGGAGGAAGAGAACCAAGAAAATACCCTGGAACTGGAGGTTTTCTGCGAAACCCTGCAGGAAAAATACCAACAAAACTGTACAGTTGTTTGTTGCCTTTGTGCGGGCCAACCTCTCCAAAGTGTCCTCGGAAGCAAACAGTGGTTGGCAGAGGGGATCACAAGGCACAGGTGGGAAATGCATCCTCTCTGCATACCAGTTCAGCTAAGAATATGTTTGTCATGGTGCCTTTGACCTAGGAAGCAAACATGAGTAGGATGTTAATGTATGTCCCTGCACTGTGAGACAATTAGAAGATTAACTCTCCCCTCTGGAGCTCTTCCTGTATCCATCTCAGCCACACAGACACCCTCCCCATGACAGATTCTCCTTCTTGTATGTGGTTGTGCCTGCACTGTCAATAAATTATCACAAAAAGTACAGTCTGATTTCTCTTAAATTGTGAACATTTCCTATATTATCCCGGCATGTGAAATTTACTGGGAGATTGATCATGAAGCAAAGGGTGTTGTGCTCATCTGTGAGTGTGACATACAAGGCACACACACCCAGCCAGATTGACCAGTGTGCTCCAGGCTTCAGAACTCCCAGTGGAAAAATCAATTCAGCTGAGAATAAGGTGAGGCTTCATAGAGAAGCTTGCCTCAAACACAAGATGGAATTCTCACCTGCAGAGGGGGCAAGATGGACAGAAATTTGGGCTGACTTAGCTGGGTTTCCATGTTCTAAGGAGATCAGCAGCTCATAGTGCAGCATGGGAAATGGTCTGATGCACCAGAGCATTTCAAGTCTTGCAGGCAACCACCAGCCCCATAGCAGGTGAAGGGGCAACTGTCAGAGCACAGCTGTGATTAACCTGGCAGCAGGCCCTTCAGTCAAAAGCTGAAAAACCTAACCCTGAAGGGTCCACTTCAGGGCTGTTTTCAGACTGTGTGGGCTCAGGGTTGTAGGCATCCAGGGCTGGTCTTTGAGCAGCTGGAACCTTTTGCCAGCAGGAGACCAACTCCTGGTTCTATCCCCATCCAGCTTCCCTTGAGCTAAGTGATAATTTTCTCCCTTAAATAAGTGCCAGGCTATGCCAGGGGATGGGGATGAAACAAAGAAATGAAGAACTTAAATTCAGTGTTTCCTGGGACCTCCTGTCAATGCACTCACCCAGATCCCAGGTCTCTGAGACCCCTCAATATCACACAACTTTCCAGCATCCCAGCCCTAAATCAGGAAGCTGGGGCAGGATGGAATGCATCACAGATAGATTCTGTCTCCCTTGAGCTCCCCACACGGGGTCCAAGAAACTGCTGTTTTGTCTACCCCAAGGTGAACATTTCATTCACCTCCCCTGTGCTTGGCACACCCCAGTCCAGGCATCCCAGGAAAGAAGGAGGGTTGGAGAACCTGCCCTTGAGTTTCCCTGTAGGTAAGGACTCCCTGATAACTAGGAGCTTTCCTAACCAGGGGGCTAGTTCCTCTCCAGTATTGCATGAACAGAGATGCTGAGGATTTGCAGAAATTTATATCTGGCCATGAACACCGGGTTGGTGGAGTTCAGTTCAGGAACAGCCATGTTGGAGGTTCTGTGACAGTGCTGATTGCAGCCTGTTCATGTCCATCAATCTCTTTGCCCCCATCCATACAAGGGTCAATGAGGCGCAGCCTGCTGACCTGAGCCCAAGCTGTGTCTCTGCAGAACTGGAGTGCTAATGGTCCCACATTATAGAGTGGGGATTTGTCAATTTCAGGGTTCTCACATCCAAGGGTAACTACTGGAGCAAAGCAGTGACCAGCCTCCCCACACACACACCCTCCTCCACAAAGCATGGAACCAGGCACAGCTGAACATCATGCTCCTTTGGCCCCTTCTCTCCTGAGTCCAATGTTAACATCCAGAGTACAATCTGTCTGTGCACCCACACACTCAACTCTGTGCCTCTTTACCCAGAGTAACAGGGAGTTGAGTCAGTCATCTCCACTTTGTGAAGCCAGAGTGGCTTATGTTAAATAACTTCACCTATTCTTACATCAAAAACACAGGTGCTGCTTTCTCCTCTTATCAATCAACTGCACGGATGATGTTAGGGTCAGCAGGCCAAGGAGCTTGGAGGGAGAGTCTTGGGGCACTTCAACATTTCAAACTTAAAACAGTAAAGACTTAATCAAAGCAATTTCAGGGACATATTTTCCACAGTAAAACTAGCCAGGAACAAGCCAAAGCTATATTTTCAGAAATATTGAAAGTAAAGTTAGGAAGGATAGCCCAAAAGTTAAAGGTTATAAAGGATAGGCCTCAAATTGTTTCTTATCTAAATTGAAGACATTCACATTTTCATGAAATAAACAATATTCTTACTCTGAGTAAAGGGGAGATAGAACCCTGAGGTTAAATGCTCTGATTCCTCACTCTTGGAGCCTCCTTTGTTTGTTGCTGTCATTTAAATCAATCAAAACCATCTGAAGAGGGTGCACACCTAGGTCACTGGGGAGCAAGGAGGGGCCAAAGAGCAGGAGTAACCCTCAGGGAGCAATTACCTCCAGCCAGGTGTGTGCAGTCTCCATGCAGGTTCTTGGTTGGGACCTGAGGAAGTGACAGGGGCAGGCCAGGGACCTGAGGCCATGGGGAGGGTTTCCCAGGCCAAACTGCTCAGGGTAAGCAACTTGGCATATTTACCTGAACTTTATATGGGAGCTCATGGGGTCATTCAGACCAGACCCTGCGGATGCATCATTCTTGTTCTACTAACCCAGAAAAGGGCCTGTGCATGGTCAGTCATGCAAAAATTAAATTCATTCCCTATAGTAGTTGTAGACTTACAGAAATATGGGTAGGTAGCATGGACTGCTCTTGCATACTACATGCACAGTGCCCTTTAGTTATACTGCATTAGTATGGAATATTTGTCACAATGAAATAATTAATAATGATACATCATTGTTAACTAAAGTACTCAGTTTATAGAGATTTCCTCAGGTTTCCCAAATGACCCATTTCTGTCTCAGCATCCATCCCAGACACCCCATGGCATTTAGTTGTCACATCTCCTTGGATTCTGCTTGGTGATAAGGGTTGCTCAGAATGTCCTTATTAGATAAACTTGACCATTTGAGGAGGACCAGCCCGCGATGTTGTAGGTGGCCCCTCCATGGGAATTTGTTTACTGTTCTCCTTATGAATAGTCAGAGGCCATGGGTTTGGGAGGAAGACAACAGAGTTAAAGTACCCTTCTCATCACATCCCCTCATAAGTGCATGCTGTCAACATGACTTAGCACTGAAGATGTTGACCTTGATAAGATGCAATTTTGAAATCACTCAGTCTTTAAGCTTCTGCAATATGATGAGTGGCCATATACCTCTGGGAAACATGCTGGCCTACACTTGAGGGATGCATCAGATGCAGCATCAGGAAACAAAGGAAGGGTGAGAGTCAGCATATGCAAAGCAGCCCCAACCCCAGGTCCCTCAAAATGGTTGGTCCCAGATCTGGGCCAAGAAGCTCTCTGCTCCTCAGGAAGATCAGAATAGAAAGACGTGGAGCCAGGTGTACTGCTGCCTGTATGGGTGGCAGTGCAGTGAGCTCACTGTAGCCAGTTGCTTCCGTGAGCAACCAAAATTTTCACAACTGATTAACTGTGTATCTAACAGTGGTCTTCTTATAATGTGTCCAGTATGTTGACATATGACAATAATATAGACAATGAAAGCAATTTATCATAGTAACCAACATTAAGAAATAAGAAAAAAATGTGTCATTATAAAATAAGCAAGTGGGTCATTAATTTAATGTGGTCCTTAACTTTGTAAAAAAGAAACACTGGGTACTTTATATTTTTCAAAATATTCTAGTGTCCTTTGACTGTATCAATCAATGAATATTTTAATCTCTGAATGACAATTATATGTTTCATATGATAGTTAATGCAATGGGATTTCATTGACTCAAGAATGTGATATATTTTTTTCAATTTATTTACATTAGATATAACCATCAACTATACCTTTATTTCTTGACTGAATAGATTACTTTTTAAGAGGATGATGCTGATTTAAGAAAATAAGCAGTGATAAATGTCCCTGAAACACTGATTTCAAAGTTATCCCAAGATCCCCAACATGGAGCCATCATTTATACACTATAAGCCTCATTATCCATAGGAATTGTTTAATGAACTATCCTGAACCCCTAATAATGCATATATTTGTCCTATGGTCAGGAAGAACCTCACTACAGTGCAACGTGCTCTTCCCCAGATGGTTCAGATATCTGGGGTCCAGCCATCAATGTAAGGTTAAGCTTGAGGTTCCTTTGCCCAAGCAGAGCCTGCAGAGTGCACAGATAGTGGGGGTACCCAGTACTCAACCTATGGAGAGAAGACCGGCAAAGGGGACCTTGGTCCAGGAAGGAGATGATCTACATGATGACAGAAACAGACTGGAATATTCCCTTGGGAAGGACCATTTACAAGATAGGGGCAGATTCAGAAGACTGGGAGGTCATGCCTATATGTCCCCATCTCTCCTCCCCAGAAAGCACCCTGACTGCATCCTATTCTTGCATTTACTTGACTTTGAGTATGGTAAAGACTGAACCAAAAACAAAGTACAGCCCAAGTTTTGGAGGGAGCAGTGATGTTAAGGGGTTTTGAGGTGCAGGAAAGCAGGGGCAGTTGCTGCCTTAATATTTCACCAACTAGGGGCATTAGTACTCCATGCTGACCAGCTGATGAATGAGACAGAGCAGGACACAATGAGAACACTCAGGACAACCCAGCTTCTGGATGACTGCTCCACTTGTAGTAAGCAGGTGCCCAGAGGGAGGGCCTTGGAGGCAGTAGATGCTTCTTGCCTCCATTCCAGTGTCAGGCCTTTGTTTCCACCTCAGAAGATTCTGAGGGGGTCTGCTTATATGATACCAACCCAGAAAGGGTATAAGTGTCTTTGAAAGTAGTGATGGAGGTCTGTGAAAGAGGAGAAGAAGAGTGTTGGGACAAAGGGTCACAATGAGAGCTGCCTGTCCCCATGCCCCTGAGGATTCACAGCAACTGGGCTGGAGCCCTGAGGTCTGGATAGACCTTCACAAGACAGCCCTGAAACTCAGGAGTCACCTTCTGAAACAAAAGGGGTCCTACACATAGACCAGATTTTGTTTCTCTTACAGGCACATGGGGTATACATTAGATTATAGAAAAATAAAGCTGCCAATCTCTCACTGTTCTTTCTTGGTCTGTGCTGAGCTTCACTTTCCACATTCTCACCACACAATCACAGAGCAGAATTTCTCAAATGACCCACATGTGCACAACAAGTTTTTGCCCAGCCACATGGCAAAGATATGAGCTGAATAGGTGGCAGACCCCACCTCTGATAATGTGGTTCAACATGTGGAGAAATAAGGGTTCAAGCTGACATAAAAACAGCTAATTGTGTTCATTTCCAACTTGCTTGAAATTTTCTGAGTTACTTTAAAGAACGCCTAAGTAGCTATCTTCATTGAACAAATATTTGTGCTGTCCCTGTGATGTGGCAAGCAGTCTGCTGGACCATAAATGGATAGTGGTGAAGGCAAAAACTTCCATTCCAGCCCAGAGGGAAGCCTCAAATTTCGTGAATAGAACCTAATTACATCCATCTTTCTCAGCTATTATATAAGGCCCAGCAACAAGTTGGGACTGCACACATGTCATCCTACTTAGCTTTGTTTTCTTGATGAAGAAATCAAGGGGAAGGGAAGTCATTCATTTTCCCAAAACCTCACACATTGGAAAGTGTTATTGTCAGTACTCAAACCAGGTTCTGATGATAGAACCATGACTGCAGCCATGGGGTTTCACTCCTATGAAATCTAATAATATTAAGAGAGACATAGACTATCAAAAATAATTGGTGGACACATCCATAACCAACTGTCAAAAATTGATAGAGAGACAATTGAGGGAAGATGGTGGAGGGGGAAATCCATGGATCAGTCAATCCAATGAAATGACAATTGAACTGGAAGAAACCATCTGTATCAAGTATTTTGAAACTCTGGGGTCTAGTAGAACATGGTGAAGCATCCAGTGAAGAACCAGATGAAGAAGCTGGTAAATTGCAGTAAATACTGGCAAATTTTATCCATTTTTCTGTGTCTCTCACCCACCAAACAGGTGATAGGCAGCAATGGAGACTGCATTCCAGGCTCAAGCACAACTTTCTTATGTCAGGGTGGGGTAAAAAGATATAGTCCTCCAAACTCTGGGGAGGTGGGTCTGATCAACTTTCACTGGATTTGATCACCTACCTCTGATCATTGGGTAGTGCCACCTTTGAGGGCATACAGGTTTCCAAACCCTCTGAGAAAAAGACACTGAAGAGTCTTAAAAAGGCAGTTTATTTTTTCTAATTTCCCTTTCCATTTTCATTTTTGAGCAAGAATAGTTTGTAAATATCACAAATTGATGTCTCCAGCCAACAAAAAAAAAACAACACAAACCTAGCAATTCCAGAGTATTGGAATAATTAGATTTCAGGAGCATTAGCCTCATAATGGTAAGAATGTCCAGTTCTCTTCAAAACCAACAGAACAACAGGGCAGTATAAACCATTCACAGGGAAAAAATGAATGTGCTAGAGACTATGCCAGAGGGAATGCATAATTTGGAACTCTTAAAGATCTTGACTCAATTATCCTAAATATGTTCAATGAATAAAGGAATCCATATTAAATGAACTAAAGGAATGAGGGAAACATTCTCTTGATAAAATAAAAATACATTATGAACAAACAACCACACAGAAGTTTGTGTGTTGCAAAGTACCTTATTGAAATGAAACACTTATTAGATGGACACAACAGCAGATTTGAACAAGGAGTAGAAAGAAGGAACCATCTGGAAGAGAAGATAAATGAAATTATCTAGTGTGAGAAGATAGAAAAAATGAAAAAAACTATCAACAGGGGCTGAGGGATCTGTGGCAAACTATGGCATGTACTAATTTAAACATCATTTGAGTTCCAAAAAGTCAAGAGGGAGCAAAAGGGGCAGAGAAAGGATTTCATTTAAAAAATGAAAAAAAAAATCCCCAAATCTCATGAAATACATAAATATATACACCCAGGAACTCCAAAAACTCAAAGCAAAATAGATTCTATGAAGTCTATATCAAAACACATTACTGTGAAATTGTCAAAATTGAAATATAAAGAGAGGATTTTGAAAGCAGCAAGAATTTACTTGCCACATACAAGGATCCCCAATAAGAATAACAAAGAAGAAGGAGTGTAGAAACATGGTATTGGAGGCAGACAAGGCTCAGTTCTCCACAAAAACAATGGAGAAAGAGCCAAGAGCTTACCCAGGGACTTGTTTTAGGAGTCTGAAGACCAGGACAGTGCTTCACAAGTCCCAGGAGGGTGAAGGACACAGAGATGAAGAATCTGAAACAACAAAGTGTGAGTTATAAAACCTCCCAGCTGCTGGGGTGGGCTCCCCTTTCCCACCTCTGAGATATTAAGTGTGGGTAAAACCCCTAGCTTATTTCAACTGACAGAGTAGGGAGCAGACATCTTCCTCCCTGTCAGCTATAACAAGTGAAAAGGGGGCAGGGGAATCAGTGGGCTTTTCTTCAATGAATTTCACCAACAGAGCCAGTTTTAAATCTCAGCTCTGGACAGACCAAAATAGAGAGATACACCTCTGCAGAAAGGTACATGAATGGAGCACCATCTGCTAGTGGGTTTGGAAATTGTAAAGACAAATGCTTTTCTCACTCTTTTTACCCCACACTTGGAAGAAATTTTGTGCCTCATTAGTGAGTCCCTGGCAGATTTTGATAACTTAACATGGAAAAATTTTAAAGGCTTAGTATAATTTTGAACCAAATATCAAAGAAGAGCTGTGAATAAATAATAACAATAGGCAGGAGAGAGAAATTGGTCATGAGAGTAAATTCACCAAAATATTCAGATGCTTAGACATCAGCAAAAAATTACAAGTCATACTAGGAAACAGGAAGAGTTAACCCAGCCAAAAGAACAAACCAAATATCCTGAAGAGATACAGGATTTAATACAATTAATCAAAGATAATCACACAACTCTCCTGAATCAATTTAAAGAATTGAAAGAAAATATGACTAAAGTCATAAGGAATATTAAGAAAAAACTGGGTGAGCATAAAGAACAATTTGAAAGTCTGCAAAGTAAAGTAACAGATTCTACGGGAATGACAGATATGATGGCTGAGAATAAAAATACATAAGAGGCATATAAGAGTACATTTGAATTGCTTGAAGACAGAATTTGTGATTTCAAAGACAGAATTTCTGAAGAGGAAAAGACAGGAGAACAGAAAGAGAAGAGAATGGAAAAAATGGAACAGGGTCTCAGGGAACTAAATGACAACCTGAAACACAAAAATATACTCATTATTGGTCTCCCAGAAGGAGAAGAAAATGGAAAAGGTACAGAAAGAATATTTGAAGAAATAAGGACTGAAAGCTTCCAAACCATAAGAAAGTCATAAATATCATTATCCAAGGACAATGCAGCCCAACCAGAATAAATCTGAATAGACCTACCCGGAGATACCTAATATTCAGAATGACAAATATCAGAAATAAAAAGAAGATTCTGAAAGCAGCAAAAGAAAAGAAAAGCATTGCATACAAGAGAAACTCGATAAGATTAAGCACTGACCTCTCTTCAGAAACAATGGAGGAGAGAAGAAATTAGTATGATGTATTTAAGATATTGAAAGAGAGAAATTGCCAGCCAAGAATTCTCTATCTGGCAACTCTGTCCTTCAAAAATGAAGGAGAATTCAAAATCTTCACAGATACTCAGACCTGATAGATTATGCTACCAAAAGACCAGTATTACAAGAGATATTAAAGGGAATCCTGCAGTCTGAAAGGAACAAACAAGGGTGGAAGACATAGGCAACAGTGTAGAAATGAAGATTATGAGAAAAAGCAAATTAAAGGATAAAAGGATAGACTTAGTATAACAACAGAAAACCAAAAGTCAAAATGGATGAAGTAAGTAATGATATTAGTAGAGGATTTGCTGGATCATATGGAAGCTCTATATTTAGCTTCCTGAGGGACCTCCAAACTGTCTTCCACAGAGCCTGCACCACATTACATTCCCATGAACAGTGTAGGAATGTTCCTATTTCTCCACATCTTCACCAGCACTTTTTAAAATAGTGGCTAATCCATGAGGTGTGAGATGATAACTCATAAGTTTAATTTGCACTTCCCTAATAACTAATGTTATTGAATATTTTTTTTCATGGGCTTTTTAGCCATTTGTATTTCCACTTTGGAGAAATATCTCTTTATGACTTTTACCCATTTTTAAATTGGATTGCTTTCTCTTTTATTGTTGACTTGTATGATCTCTTTATATAGAATTGAAATCAAACCATTATTGGACATGTGGTTTCCAAATATTTTCTCCCATTGAATGGACTCTTTTAACCTACTTGATGAAGTCCTTTGGATCACAAAATTGTTTAAGTTTGAGGAGTTCCCATTTATCCAAGGTTTAAGAATGCACCACCTGCTTAGTTGGGGGAAAGATGATGTTTGTTTAAGCAGGTGCTCACCATTTCTTTCACAAAAGACAGCTGATTGGGGACAGGATCCTGCCTGACTGACCTGTTCTGGGTGCCCATACAGCAGGAGACTTTGGGGCATCAATCTGGAGGGACCTGGAAAGGGAGATAAATTGCTCAAGATAAACACATGAGTTTTAAGCCCCGTGCTTGGAAATCATGGATGGCTAAGCCCCACCCTCAGGACAAAGGGCCAGGGTGAACCCTGACTCCTGCTGGCCACCCAATGAGAGGGAGCATTCCTTGAGAGTGGGAGGGTTCTGGAAAGGGGTGGAGAGGGGTTTCCTTTTTGTAGGTTTGTTTGCCTGGACACCCTTTGAGCTTTGGGGAGAACACCAGGCAGCTTAAAGTGGCACGAAGCTGAAGGGAGAGGCTAATTCTACTGAGACAGCCTGATTTACCTAACTTCCATGGGATACAGAGGCTTTATAGAGGTGGAGTCAGCCAATTTAATAGTTCTGCACTGAAGAATTTCAGAATTTCAACTCCCCTAAGGGAGTCAGGCAGTTGGAAGTGTGTAATAAGTTTCCAAGAGCCTATTTAGAGACCCCTGGGAACAGGGGGTGTTCTAGAAGAGGCTTGAAAATCATTTCTATGTGGTGAACTCAGGCATCAGGTTCTCATTTGAATTTCAAAAGGGAACTCAACCTGACCTAGAGAGGGGAGGAGGGATCAGCTCATAAATCCTGCTGAATCCCGCTGCCCTAGAAGAGTAAAACCTGCCTGAGGGAAAGAGACTGAATAGCTTTCTGAAGAGCTAATTGACCCAATTAGAAAGGTGGCTCAGTGCAGGAGTTTCTGCCTTGAATATATGAGGTCCCTACTTTGATTCTGGCTCCTCTAAGAGTAACAATCCCCCATGATATCTAAATCCAGCAGATAATTTAGGACAGGGAAAACATAAACATTATTTTTGTATTAGTTTATTTGGGCCCCTTATTTATCCAAAACAAAAATAAAAAAAGGTTACTTTAAAAATTTTTAACTTAATTTACTCACTATAATCCACCTCAAAACTTGCAGAAAGTGGCAAGCAGGGTAATTGATTGGTGAACACAGGCATACTGAAAAGCTCCACAAGGGCCCAAGAAAGAATGCTGATCTTCCTTAGCTTTGTTTGACCGCTTCCTTGTGTGCTTCTTTGCTTTTTTGTTTATTTGTTTGCTTCTTGTTTTTCTTTCCACTTTCCTCCCCCACACACATTTTTTTTTAAATTAGGGGCTGCTAGCTTGTTTTT
>JAQZBX010034066.1:0-25143 GCA_029593785.1 Cabassous unicinctus
TCTACTAGATCTTGTTTTTCTGTTGGTTTGAATCCAATACATTACTGTCCTTTGGAATCATGGCCATGATATTAACCTAAAATATTTTCCCAGAACTCATTCTTTTTACATAATAAGGCTAAGAATTAATGAAGTATTATTTTGGAGGGAAATCCCAAATGTTGCTATGAGTTAGTCTTGAATATGTTATCTTCATCTCTCCTGTTGATTGTTCTAATCTAGAGTTTTATGAGTATCTTCCTGGTCTAGTAGGTGTCACACCCTAGAAAAGCTGAGGGTAATCCATATGCTGATCATATCTTAGTCATATATCTTACAAGCACTATGTGCAAAAAATTATATCAACCAAATTTCAAAATCTAATATTAACACGTGGACTGCAATAAGAAACTGGCAGATCCCCATTTCCCTCTTCACAGTTTCTGGCCTTGCTGTGGGGCTAAGGATTATGGGAAAATCTTCCTCTTGAGCTCCCTTTTGTTTCTGCCATTTTCCTGGAGTCCATGATACAATGGATTTTCCTCTCCATCCTCTGGGTTTTACACCCCATGCAGTTGACCGGCATGACTTTCCAGTTTTCATAGACCTACTTTTTATTAGGCCCAACCTTCTGGAATAGTGGAAAAAGAAGTAAATCTGGATCTCTCACTCTTACCAACAACTTTCCTTACCTCCTCTCTCTCTCTTTCTTTTCTCTTTGAGACCACTCTCAGTTCCTCTCACAAGTTGCTTCTTCTCTTATGAGCCATCCTTTCCTTCAACTACCCATTCATGCAACAAACATTTACTTAGCACATATTTCCATTCACTTACTCTGCAATGAACTTGGCACACAGAGATGAATAAGACCCTTTGATTCATTCAACACATGCTTATTATGCTAGGCAGTGTGGATACAATAGTGAGCTAGATAGGTTCTCAAAGAGCTTTCAGCTAATGAGGAACATTAACCCAAGGTAGGAGGACAGATTCATCAGGGAATAGTAGATTTCACTTATGGAATGGTTACTTAGACCCACTTACTGTTTTAAGAGCTTTACATGCACTCTCTCGTGGAATCATCTATCACACAAACTAACCAGGCAGGTAGTTGTCTCATCTTCATTATACAGTTAAGGGAACTGAGGCCCAGAAAAAGGAGTAACTTTCCCAAGGTGACACAGCACTTAAATGATGAAGCTTAATGTATTCTGACTCCGGACCCTGCACTAATAACCAGGGATGGGACCAGGAGCACACTTCCCCTGTGGGGAGGAATATTTTATCACTGACACTGTTTAAAATTGCAGGCACATGAAACTTTTAGTCCATTTTAAAAATCGTTTTTACATTCTCAACACACAATGCACACCTTATTGCCTGCACCCAGGGCAGACCACTCTGCCCTCCCCCACATCCCCTCATACCCCTGCTTGCTACTGCCCCTTCTCTTAACCACTATGTTCTACTTGCTTTCCCTGATGACTCTAGCACATGTGGAAGAAATCTGAAAGTCCACGGGAGCCTGGAGGAAATCAACCCAGAGAGTTAAAGGAAGGTGGAAGAGTTGATGCTTTAGCTGAGCCTTAAATGATCAATAGGAGTTTGCTAGGCAAGTGGCTGAGAGGTGAGAGGTGCAGGAAAGGGCAGTCCAGGCAGAAGGAACTGCTTGAGCAAAGGCAGGGAGACCAAAACATCATGTGCAGAAAATTGCAAATAGTTGGTGTTACAGGATCCAAAACTCAGATATAAGAGTTCCTGGTGGACAAGTAAGTGGGAGCCTGACTACACATAGGCCTGCATTCCAGGCTGAGGAGTTTGAACGTCATCCTGTTGCAACAGGGGTCACTGAAGGCTTTTAAACAGGAGGCGGCATGATCAGAATGGAGGTTTAGCAAAGCACACTGCCTATTGTGTGGAGGATGGATTGGAGACTGGAGGCAGAGACCATTCTTTTCAAACTGACTCCCACTCCTCCAGAATACCTTCTTGTACCATCATCATGTAACAGCTGCGATGGGTAAGTCAGAATCTATTTGGACAGCAGATAGAGATTCCCTTCAAGAACGCAATAGCATGAGCCAAGGAGCTTTGCATGGAGCGTATGTCACCAAGGAGACCTGGGACAGTCAATGGTTAATCTGAGGAAGGCTGAGCATCTGAATAAAAGCATCTCTGTGAACTAACTGTGTCAGCTTCTCACTGTAGCCAATAACAAATTATTCCATCTCTGGCAGAGGTGTACTTGCTGACGATTTCATGTGGTAACACTGGATTTGCAACATGAAACACTGGTGTTAGCTAAGGGTATAGCTAGCAATTTGAAACTGGTACACACAGCAGTCAATCTATTGCGCCCCATCCCCCGAAGTAGGCTTGCATTACACACAGTGTGAGATCCTGCCCAGTGGGGACCCTTCTGCCTCAGCCAGCTGCATGCCCTCCATCCTCTCCCCTCTCCTCTCCTCTCTTGCTCTGCTTCTCTCTCACAGACACAAGAAATAATGCAAACTGGCATTTGGCTAGGGCTTTCGAGTTTACTTTTTCAACTGGCCTGTTGCTTTCTCATCTCTTCAGAGTGCACAGGATGAGAGGAGATGGGGAGAGAGAAAAGGGAGGCAAGGATGGAGGAAGGCAGTAAAGAAAAACACACTTTCTCTACCCAGGAGGACAGTTTATTATCTTGATTGAGTGCTAGTAAAGAATAAACAGAGAAGGCTACATTAATTCTGACAAGCACTCATGGAGCCCCTTTGCTAGACTTTGAGGACTCAGAGATAATTAAGCCGGGGTCTCTATCCTCACTTGCCCCAGTTTGGCTGAAGACAGATCTGCACTATGCAAAATGCCAGAAGTCTACTCTAGTACAGAAGCAACCCCATGGAGACCTTCTTCTAAAGAGTGGAGAAAGAGAGCGCAGGAGAGAGGAGGCTCCTAAGGAGGCGGTATTTTAGCTGGGATGTTCCTTAGGGGGGAGAAAGCATTCCAACCAGAGAGAGCATCAAGAGTAGAGATACAGAGGCAGGAGACGGCACCGTGTCATCCCAGAACATCGCAGGGCTGGTGTTGCAGGAGCTGCGATGCCACATGAAATGACCCAAGACGGGATCGCATGGCAACGTAGAGGGCTGGGTACATCGCCTTTGAATTCTTGGGCTTTGTCTTCAGGAGGATGGGGAGCTAGTGAGGGTTTTCACGTGGGTTGGTGGGGAGTAGGGGACACGGTCAGATCCATGTTTCTAAAAGATTTCTCCCATGGAAGTGTGGTGGATGGGAAAGACTGAAAATAGGGAGAGAATTTAAGATGCTGTCTAGGGGAAAGATGATGGCTGGGGATTAAGGTTTTTGCAGTGGAGATGGTCAAGGGTTGGGGAGGGGAGTTTGAGGACAGATAATTGATGATTCTCATGAGTAATGGTATTAACCCCTTTCAACTCCACTATTTTGCTAATTACAAATGTAAGCCAGCCCTATATTATTCTGTCTTCCCTTTATCATCCATACAGGGTGGTAGCTGCAGCATTTTGGTTAATTTCACCAATTGTGGGGTCAGACTGAAGGCAAATCTCAGCTCCATTACTTACTAACAGTGGGTCCTTTATACATGGAATGTGACTTCTTGTTGCTTGATTTGTAAAATGGGGTAATGATGTTACCCATCTCATTAGATTATTGTGTACATTAAAGAGAAGCACAATTATGAAGTGATTTTAACTGCAGTAGCTGAAGCACAATTGCCTGGGGTTGTATTTCTGTTTCACCACCTTCTAGCTGTGTGGCCTTGGGCAAGTCACTTAATATTTACACAGGGGCTTTTTAATGAATGACTGAATATCATATCTTTGCATTATTTTCCAACTGTCATCTTTGAAATAATAATGGCTACAGGTTTAGGTACTAAGCAAAAAGAATTCATTACTAAAATTATAATAATTGTTATCATTTGCAAATAGTTTTACAAGTTTTTAAATAGTTTAATAACCATTTTCTCATTGACACTGGCCAATGCTTCTGAGTCTTTCTGTGAAGCCACCAATGGGTTAGTGGTCACCCAAATATCCCAGCAGCTAGAACTGACACCTTGATGGTCAATGCTTATCTTGCAATTCCTTGTCATAAGCACGTTTTGCAGCGACTGCTGTTGTGCAGTAGAAATTGCTTAGAAAGAAGAGTTGGAAGACCTGGATTTAAATCTTAATCCTATCATTTTATCAGTGGAATGGTTTAATCAATTGCCTAAATTCTTTGACTTTTTAATGTGTAAATACTATATGTGATGGGCTCAAGTGGGGTCTTGGAGAACAGAGAGGAACCAGAAAAAAACGGAGAAGAGAAGGTTTTCTAGGAAGGAACAGTGATCCGATAGGCTTCCAATTAATTATCCAAGTTGCTTTCTGTAAATCTGGCTCAGAGAGTAGGAATTTTCTGATGCTGGCCACTTCCAAACCCCCGTCTTTTTGTCTTATCCTCGTAAAGGTGCAGAAAGCCTTATCTAAGTCAGGTTCCAATATCACTTCCTCCTTTCCCTTTTTCTGGGTGCAAAGGAATCTAGTTAAAGAATGGGAATTTTGGAGTCATTGAATCTGAGTTCAAATTCCTGCTCTACTGCATTCTAATTATGTGATCTTGGGCCAGTTAATTATCCTTTCAAAGTCTAGCTTCTCCAAGTGTTATAACATTGTTGAGAGGTCTCATAAGAAAATGAATGATCCTGGCATAGAACAAAGGCTCACTGTTCCCTTTGATCTGCATTTCCTTCTCTTTTTCCTTCTTTCCATCCAATCGGTCCTTTCTTTTTGACTCCCTCCCTTCTGCTGGCTCCTCTCATCCTCTGTTCCTTTGGATAAGTGGATTCATTTCTGGAGACAGAATGGATTACAGTTCATTTCAGGACACAGATATTTTGAGCTGTTTGTTTTCCAGCTTACAGTCATGTTTTCCAATTCAGGTTATGTTTCCTGCTGGAAAACTGGGCCTTCACAAGCACTTTTGGCAGCTACAGACTGATTTGGTTGAGAACCATCACTTCTTTGGCAGGCAGACCGGGAGAGCCACTCTGTGTGTGCGGGCGGTAATTCACACTCCTTCCCTGGGGTTGGACAGCTGGCCAAAGTCACTACCCACACAGCTCTGTCTTCCCTGAGATGTAGACACCCATTTCCAGCGTAATGGCTATGTTCTTCCTTGGAATACAGAGACACTCAAATAGATACGGCAGTTCTTTTCTCCTGTTCCATGAGGCCTGCTTCTTATCTTTTGTTGGAAGCTGGGTATGAAGCACTAGACCTTTAAGAGCCTGTAAGTGGACAGATGGATGGATGGATAGATGGATGGATGGATGGAGAGAAAGGTCCAGGCCATTGGTGCGAGTCAGTGGAAACTGGTCATGACCTATTGGGATGTTCACTGGCTCCACAGTTGCCTCTTATTAATTCCTACCAGCTTTGACACTAGGTTTATTTGAAATTCAGGTGGTCACACTTGGTACTTTCTGTACTTAATGTTCTTTCACAGTCTGGCCTCCTAATCAATGTATTCTAAATGTCATTCCTTGTCATCTCATCCAGGAAGTCTCGGGTATTTTATCTTAGCTTTTTTATGTTTTAGTTTGTCTTCACTGTTCCCATTTTGAGCATAATTTAACATGTCTGAAACCAAACAGTAACTATAACCCTGCTTTTCCTGTGCTCCTCAGCTTGGAGGAAGCCATCATTAGCTCAGCAATGTGAGCTAAGAACCTATGGGTCATCTCAGACTCTTTCATGTCCCTCTCTGTTCCTCTCCATACCAGTCAGTCACTGTGGTGGGTTGAATTACGAACCCCAGCAAAGGACTATCTTTAATCTTAATCTGTATTCCTGTGAGTGTGAACTCAGGTGTAAATGGGACCTTCTGAAGATGTTATTTTCAGTTAATCTATAGTACACCAAATCAAAGTGGGTCTTAATTCATATCACTGGAAGCCTTATAGAGAGAAGAAAACAAAGGCCAGGAGTCAGAGAAGGCCATAGGAAGAATCCGGAAGTCAGCAGAGGCTGGAAGAGCAGATTGAGAGGACATCACCATGTGACAGCTGCAGAGATACAAGACAAGGAACCTCGAGAATTGCCAACAACCAGCACCAGAATGTATAGACTCTGGGAGAAAGCCAGTCTTGCTGATACGTTGATTTTGGACTTCTAGCCTCCAAACCATGAACCAATAAATTCTTCTTGTTAAACCCAAACCAGTTTGTGGAGTTAGTAATAGTAGCTCTGGCAAACTAAGACAATTACTTAGAATTAACTATCTCCTAAATGTCTCTTGAATTTGTTCTTCCTCTTCTTAATCCCCCAATTCCACTACTTTAGTATTGACTTTACCACTTCTCATTTTGACTACTGCAAAATTCTTTTCTGTTTCTTTTTTTTAACAGCCTCTGTATCAATATGTTTGAAACTTGAATCTGATTGTATATCTCCTTTGCTTAAAATCAATCACTGAGTCTTCAATTGTTAGCCATAGGAGTTAGTTGAAATATAGGAAATGATGTCACCTTCTACCTATTCCATTCTTGAACTTCAGTTTCAATAATGCTGAATTACAGAAAGCTCTGGACAATGTCATTCTTCTTACATCTTTGATTCTATAATTTGTCTATTTGCAAAGTCCTCTGTCACACAGTCTGCCTCATTCATTCATTAATTTGAGAAAATATTACCAGTTCCAAAGCCTAGAGTAAAGAATTTTTCTGTTTAAAATAGTGTTTGAAAATACTGGACTCAGTAATCCCTAAAGTACTCTTCAGCTTGAAAAATCCATGATTCTGTGAAATCTTGCATTTCACATTCAGAGTCATCTGCTTTCTCTCCTCCATTTCTTTTTTTTTCTGTATGCCAGAACAATATCTGATTTAGAAACCATGCTCTGGGCTGACAATGCCCTTTAAAAACTCTGAAACTGAAGACCAAATCCATAGAAATATCACCAGCACTGTTTTGTAGAAATGAGACCCAGAGCAGAAACGGTAGGGAAAAATGCCCCAATTCTAGCAGAAAGAAAATGTGAGCTCAAAGATCTCATGGGACTTGACATTTCCATCAATCATGGCCAGTAAGCATGGAAGGGGAATGACTTGGTTTAATGCAAATCCTCTGGATCTAGTTAACTACTTGGAAATCATGAATAAAAATCACCTTCTCCATTAAGATCCAATTCCTGTAACCAGCCATAATATATACGTATCATATTGTCCATGCATCAATGTTACAAGGTTCTTCCAGAACTTTCCCCCTGGGATACACATGCATCTTTCTCTCTCTCTCTCTCTCTCTCTCACACACACACACACACACACACACATAGTTGAACTTATTTACATACCATTTGTCTTCTAAAACACAAAATAAGGCCAATTGATTATGTTGGGAGTGGGAATAATAATAATAATAATAATAATAATAATAATATAATAATAATAATGTTAGGAGTGGGATAAATAGGGCTCTTTTGCTCCCTTTGTCCCAATTTATAGGACTCTATCTAGTCATATCTTTAATCTTCCCACCATCCCAGAGAGAGTTTAGGCATCTAGGTCCTGTGAATTTCCGTGCCTTCTTGTCCCATTCCCATCTATGTCCTTCATGCCTGGCTATGCTCGCACACTTACCAGGCTCCTGTAGCTTCATATTCTACCACAACTCCATGGTCCCTCTTGTCCTAGTACCTCGTCTGGCTTCCCACTTTGTGGCCCTGACACTCTCACTTGGCCTCCCTTACCTGTTGAATCAATTTGTTCACACTTTTTCTAGGAAATCCTTTTCTCCAATTCCCAGATCAAGTCCCCTTGCAATATCCTAGCTGGGCCAGTTATTAAACTACTGCCTCAGATCCAGACTCACCCTTCTACTCTCTCCTTTGTGGTCCTGGGGCTGGGAACGTGCAACTCTCATTTCTACTTTGTCAGCTGTCTCCATGATAGGTTCTGTCTGTAGAGGGTGTCAGAGAAAGACTGGAAGACAGGAGGAGGGAGGGGGGACTTTCTCTTTCCTGTATGCGTCCCGTGAGTCACCAGAGCCCCCCTTCTGCACTCAGCAGTTAAATCCAATTTTTTGAACACTTGAAGAATCATCCCTATAGTTCCCTCCCCAGAGATACCGGCATAACCAATCACAGACCCTGCCCCAGAGGTCTGAATGTCTGTGGGACCCTCCCAGAACCTTCATCCACTCATGGGACCCTGATCCACCCTTCTGAATTTTAATAATTCCATTTTTTCTCTTTTGTTCTCCTAGGGGTGGTAGCTCTTCCTGAAGGACTTGCTATCTCCGTGATCCCTTAGTATATTTATTGGCCTTTTCATATACATAGTTATCAAATCTTGATACTTAGTTAGCAATTCTTTAGATTAAATTCTTCCTCTTAAAATAGCTGGTGTGATTTCTTTCTGTGAGGTACCAGCCACGAAGAAGATGATTTATAGAGAGATTCTCTTGAAACACCAATGCTGCCCCATACTTATGGTGATTTGCTGGCACCAGTCTCTCCCTCAGACCTTCAGGGAGGAGTGAATACTAGTGCTGGATTCTAAAGGGTTAGGCTGGGCCACCTGCCCCTCCCTTTGGGATGCTAAAGGCGGAACAGCATTGTCCTATCTATTTTGGACTTCCTGGTTCCTGGCAGTGCCACTCTGAGTTCAGGCAAGGATATCACTGGGGACTGTCCTTGGCACAAGGACCTTGGCCAAAATTCTTACTGGGCACTGTGCCAACCAGGTGGGCAATAAGTGTCTGGTGTGCAAGAGATCTCAAAATTTTACCTTTCCTTTACCCCCACGGGTAGTACCTACCTTTGTAGGACTGGAGAGAGAGCTTGTGTTCAGAGCTATTTGGTTTGCCACCTTCTCAGTACATGGCTGGACTGGATTACTGCACTCACCTTGAAGGTATGTGTGGCCATGAGACTTGCTTTGGTCAATGATATGTGAGTGGAAATGAAGTGTGGCACTTCTGCATGGAAGCTTTAAGATGCAGTATGAAATTTGCATTTTTTTTTCTGCCTTGGCCATTTTATAGCATATGCTGAATCTCTGTTAACCTGGGTCTCTGCATGATTATAGTAAACATAGGCCTCATTTCCCCTGCCCCTGCCACTGGACATGCAGTTGGCTAAGCAACAGATCTTTGCTGTGTTAGGCCCTGGAGATCTGGGGGATATTTATTATCATATAGAACCCCGGTGGGTGAATAAAGCTTGAGAAATGCGGGAAACTGGAGGTGAAAGTTCTGACCAGTGGGTGGTGAGGTGTAGGTGAAGCTGGGGGGATGGTGGTTGGGAGCCCATTTCTCTGGACTGAGACGGTTGCAATTTCTGATATTGCTACTATTTTGCTGTGAATTACTGAGCAGACTATTTAACATCTCTAAGCCTGTTTGTGCTTCAGCAAAATGGAAAAATTATTACCCACTTTATAGGGTTGTTGGGACAATGAAATAAGAAAATAAATGAGAACTGCTGAGCACAATGCCTGGCACAAGAAGTTATTATTATTTCTAGGTGAATACAGGAAATGTGTGTTCTATTGAAAAGAGAGCTGAGTGAGTCATATCAAAACATTTGTAGACCTCAGTCCAGGAGCCCTTAGCAGCCTTGTGATGTTATGCAAGTGACATTAAGCAAGTTGCATCATACTCCCATTGAGTCTCAGTCTCATTTAGTATGAAAACGGGGATAACAAAATATCACTCCTTATTCTAATTCTTTGGGTTGTTGTGATCAAATTTGGTAAGGCACATGAAATTGCCCTATGAGCTCTAAAGTCTGGCATAGAAGTGAGACAATTTACTGAGACAGATGAGCTCAGAGCTCAGACAGGGCCCTTTATATCTACGTAAATGGAAACATATCTTTATAATAGACTTAGAAGATCTTATTCCCTCCAAGTCCATTAATTTATTTATTTAACTTATTCAAGAAGTGGTGGGTTTACAGAACCTCAAAGTTCTTGATTGGGGAAAATAAAGAACAAAAAAAATACCCGTTAGAAGTGATTTAATAAAGACAAAGAACTGAGTCTGAGAGAGAAAGAGCTGGGAATCACTAAGCCTGGGTTTGTGGCACGATTTTACCTACTAACTCAGTGAACTCAGGTAATCAACTTAACCTCTTGGGGTTCCTATTTCTTCATCTGTGACCTAGGAGGTGATGATGATGATGATATAGCATAGATTGTTTTTAATATTAAATATGCTGTGTTGTGCTGTGAGTTGTCAGCATTATTCACATAAGAATTTGCATGTTGGTGTTGGAATTCCTCTCTTCCACCTGGAAGAGCTAAAGGACAACTTTTTCCCAAGCAGGTTTTCCAGCATTTTCAGTTGTAACTGTGCCGGGATGTACAGTTGTAACTGTACATCTCTGCTGCTATTTTGACTCACAGTTTGGAACCACATGCTGCTCCCTGTTTACTCAGACCTGCTCTTCCCTCTAGAGCAGGGGCTCTTAAGCTGTTTTGTTCCATGGACCCCTTTGCCAGTCAGGTGAAAACCACAAACCCCTTACTAAGTCCACACTATACTGTGTATTATTTAATAAATATATCACACCCGCACCAACATGTCCCCACAAGAATAAAGTTTTTTTGAATTTCAATTCAAGCTCACAGACCCCTGGTTAAGAATCCCTGCTCTAGAGAGATATGTGGTGTTTTTCTTGCATAGTTCAGCCTAATTTAATCCAGTTTAACACTTACTGAACATCTCTGCTGTGTTAGGGCCTGTGTAATATACAGGGGATTGAGGTGGTATGACACATATCTTTCTTGCTTGTAGCCGACTGTGCAGAAACTATGTCTTATTCAACTTTCTCTCCCACTGTCCCTACTGTCTGTCCTCACGCCTGGTACAAAACAAACCAGTGCATGCCTATTAATTAACAAATAAATGGATGTGCTGAGTTGGAAAGTGAGGCCCAAGTGGTTGATATATATAGAAAGCCAAAACTGTACTTTGGATTTATAGAACTATACAAGTGACCCAGGACTTTACTAGTAGGAATAGAAAAGAAATAGGGATCAAAATCTTCTTGTAGCAGTTGCTGGATCTAGAATAAGAGAAGGAGTAGAGGCTGGTTGAACTTGAAGGTTTGATCATCAGCTTTGGCACTTATTATCTAGGTTTTCTTGGCACATTATTTAATATTTTTTATTTTTAACTGCATCATCTAAACAAGGGGAAAATAATATATACTTTAAAGGATAGTTTTATGTACCAAATAACCTTGTATCAAAGTACCTACCACTATGATGGAAACTGAATATCTTCAATAAAGGTTGTCTGCTGTTTTTTCTTAAAATTATAATTATTATTTTTAGTTGGAGGATTGGGAGTAAGGAATCTTTATCCACAAATTTTTTCAAATTTGTGAATGAGATGAAATTTGGGGGCTGGAAAGAGAATGAAAGACTGAATACATGTTGGCTGTCCTCTCTGCGCATTTGCTGTATCTTACAGTTGGTTTAAATCTTCAACCTCATTACCATTTCCACCCCCTTTGGAAGAAGCCACACTTTGAAATGGAAGAGAGAAGTGATAGATGGGCTGGGAGAGAAGGAAGCAAAGAGATGGGAAAATTGAGCCTCAGTAAGTAGCAAAAAATGGAAGTTCAGTTTTCAACACTAAACCAGATTTAGAATTTCAAGTTTACGGGAGGATTCTGAAATTTGTGGATGACCCATCAAGAAATGCTAGACATCCTAGTCTTTTACTTTCAACTTAAGGGAAACATCTTTTCCAGAAGCCATATCAGCCTTCTGGATTCCAGATGGAGTAAGAACTCAAAAGAAAATTTTGGGCTTCAACTTTTCAATTGTTTTTTCGAGGGGTTCGACCCAATATAAGCTATCTGTATTTCTGTTTTCACCATGATAGCTAATCTGGCTTACTCTCACTTTTAAAAACGTAACTTTTTGTTTTGATATAATTTCAAATTTGCAGAAAAGTGGCAAGAATATTTAAAAGAACTCCCATATGTCTTATATTCATATTCACCAATTGTTTACATTTTGCCTCCTTTGTTTCATCATTCTCATACAGATATGTGATATATGAGATATATTTAATCTATCTATGTGAGAGTGAGATGTATAAATGTATGTGTGCAAACATACACATATGTATAAAGTTCATAATAATTCATTGTTAATTCTGAAGGATCTTTAGTGATAATTCCTTGTTTACTATTTCATTGATTTCTGCTTTGATCTTTAATATTTCTTTCTTCCAACAGACTTTGATTTTAATTGATTAGTTTTTACCTCTAGATTCTTAAGGTAGAAACTTAGATCATTAATTTTAACCCTTTTTTCTCTTCTAACTTAAGCATTTGATACTATAAAATTTTCCTTAAGTTTTAGATTATTTTACATTATTTTATAATTTTATAATTGTTTATAGCTTTATTTATATTTTATAAAATTCTATTTAGCTATTTCCTACAAATTTGGGGGCTGTGTTTCATCATCAAATCCAAAATATTTTCTAATTTCCATTGTTACATCTCCTTTAATCTATTTGCTATTTAGAAGTGCTCTGTTTTATTTCTAAATATTTTGAGCTTTTGTAGCTAAATTATTGATGTTGACTTCTAATTTAATTTAATTTTGGTCAGAACACATACTTTGCAAAGTCTCAATATTTTGAACTGTATTGAGACTTTCAATGGCTCAGCATATAGTCTCTCAGTGAGCATTTCAGATATATCTGAAAAGTATATATATTCTGAAATTTTAGGAGTAGTGTTCTATAAATATCAATTAGAACAAGACAGCTGATAGTATTGTTGAGATTTTTTAAATCCTTATTGATTTTTTGACTGGCTTTATCAATTACTGAGAAAGTGGTGTTAAAATATCTATGAACATGGATTTGTCTATTTACTCCTTTGCTTCTCTTAGTCTTGCTTCATGTATTTTGCTTCCTGTAATTAGGTACATTCAATGAATGATTGTTGGGTTTTGCCAATGAATTGACCCTTTTATAGAAAATGTCTGCTTTATCTCTGTTCATATTCTTTGTCTTGAAATCTATTTTACTTGATATTAATATAGTGACTTCATCTTTCTTATGGTTAATGTTTGCACAATGTAACTTTTATTTTTATTTTATTTTTTATTTCACATTAATTGTGTCTGGGTATTTAAAATGTATGGTTTTTACATAAAATATAGTTGGGTCTTTCTTTTTTATACAGTCTAAGAATTTCTGCCTTTTATTTGAGGGTTTAGGTCTATTTACATTCATGTAATTATTGATATTATTGAAATAGATCTATCATATTACTATTTGTTTGGCATTTATCCCATCTATTTTTGTTTGGTCCTCTATCACACTTTTCCTGCCTGGTTCTGAGTTAATCAAGTAATTTTTATATTCACATTTACTTCAACTATTGACTGTTTAGCCATACCTCTTTCCAAGTTTTTATAGTGTTAAGTTTGTACTGTTTCACAAAAAGTATAGGAAACTAGTGACAGTATAGTTCCATTAATATCTCATATTTTTTGTGTTGTTATAAACACTTTATCCATACCTACATAAACATTGTACAAGCTACATACACTAGTAACACAACAAAATATTACATTTTTGTGTTAAATATTTTTTTAAGAAAATAAGAGAAGGACAGGAAAACTCTCTCTTACATTTATGCTTAAATTTTTTTTTTTTTTTTATTTTTTATTTTTTTAGTGCTGCTCATTCCTTCTTGTTGGTCTGTCTAAATTTCCAACTTCTTACAGCATTTTTTGTAGAGCAAATATCCTGGCTATAAATCTTCTTAATTTTTATCTGAGAATGTCTTTATTTTACCTTTATTCTTGAAGAATTATTTCACTGGCCATAGAATTCCTGGTTGTCAGTTTTATTTCATCATTTTATAGACATCATTTCATTTCTCGTGTTCTCCACTATTTCTGATAAATCAGCAATAATTTGCATCATGCTTTGGTACATAATGTATCATTTTTATCTGGCTGATTTTAAGATTTTCTTTTTATCTTTGGATTTCAGCATTTGACATCATGTGATGTGATATTGATTATATTCATTCTGTGTGGGGTTCACTGCTTCTTGTATATTTTCACGGAGTTTTCTCAAGTACTTTGGGAAATTTTTGGCCATTATTTTTTCAAAATTTATTCTGCTCCACTCTCTCTTAGGCTTCCTTTTTGAAATCCAATTATAAGTGAAGTAGACTGCATGGTGGTATCTCACAGGTCACAAAAGTTTTGTTCCTTTTTATTTAGATTTTTCCTCTCTGTTCTTTAGATTTAATAATTTTCATTTATTTATCTTCAAGTTCACTGTTTCTTTCTTCTGCTACTTCTAATGATCTATTTTGTGGTTTCAGCTCAAAAATTTGTATTTAGTTCTTTTTTTAAAAAAAATAGTTACTTCCAGTTTACTAAGAATTTTTATGTATATTTTCTCTTGTAGACCTTGGCTTAATCTAGTTCAAAAATATATTTTAGAATTCTCATTTTACAGATGAAGAAACTGAAAATCAGAGACAATATCTTGTGTAAGTTCTTATACCCAGTAAATGGAAGAATTGTTCTTTTACACTCAGTTCTATTTATTCTAAGCCCTATTATATCAAAGCTGACTCCAAGGGAATTTTTGCCTTATAACTGAGGCTCAGAAAGCTTTGATGAACTGCTCATAGGAAATTTATGGCTAAATGTAGCTGATTAGAGAAATGGGTGGGTAAGTTTTCTCTGATGGCTGGGCAAGCACCATTTAGCCAATTCCCACTGATTTTTAGCACATGGAATTTCCAGCATCTAGATATTTTCTCCCCTCCTGTGAGCCGGTCGTCTAAAGATTGATGGACCAATGTCTGATTAATTGTTACAGTTTCCCCAAAAAGCATCACTCTGGGGATCTTATCTGCAGATTCAGACTCAGAGAAAGCATGAAAGTGGGAAGGGCCTGGCATGAGATGAAGACCCTTGAGGAAACTGCTCTGGCTATAGAGTTTGGCACAGACAGGCAGGAAGGCACAGAGCCCAGAGGGTTTGGCAAGCCCTACATGTAGCAGCCCAGGCTGAGCTTTGGGAAATGGGCTATGAGGGAAGCAGTACCCCAGGAATCCCTTGGTCATAATCTGGGGCAAGTGGGCTCTTACCCAGACAGGATCCCAGCAAGACCAAGGCCTTGACATGCAGCCCCACTGACAGTCTTAAGGGTCCGGGATATCTGGTGGAGCCAGGAATGGAGTTTCCATTTAACTCATCACTTAATTGGAGACCCTATGCCAGATATGCAATTTTTAAAATGTGATTAAGAAAGAATATAGCTCGGATAGTTGGGCCAAGCTTGGGAAAGAGCACTGTATGAAAGAGGCACTCAGGGGTCTCCCCTGGGTGACCCCTGGGTTACCAAATGGGGACTGACATTGGGTTTCCATCACAAGCCCATGAAAAATCATAGGTCACTGAAACCAAGATATGTGGCCTTTTGCTTGTCCTTATACCAGGAGATGATTTCCTGGCCCTTCTGGGCAATTGGCAGCTGGAAAAAGCATAAGCCACTCTTCTGCTTAATAGGCATTGACTGCACAGAGCTGGATTGCTGCTCCCAGAAGCTGCCAGGTTGACTTGGAGGGGACTTGATGAATCCACTATCTAGTGAGTGCCCCAAGTGAGCCTGTTCCAGGAAGCTGGGGTTTGCTCCAGAACAGCAATTCTGACAAATTGACAGGGCAACGGGAGATCATTAGACTGCCAAATACCCCTACAAACAGGGAGTGGGACGTGAGACCCCTTCACCATCCCTCCAGAGGAGTCCTGCATGTAGCATGCATGCCCAGACTGACCCCTTGGGGCCCATTCTGCAGATATGGCCAGATCCCCTGGATGAAATTCCTGTGAGCTCCACATCAGTGCATGTCTATATCTACTGAGCCTTTACTGCATGTACTCTGAATGGCCTGGAAGGTCTATATACCATAGATTTTTATGCTAAACTCACTCCTCATTTCATTTTCTCTCTACTATTCTAATTAAAACTTTTATCTTCTCTTTGTTCCACTTTCCTCACCTACTTATTTTAAATTCAATTTTATCTAATTTCATATTGAATGTATTTAAGTAATCTGCTTTAAACCCTTTGAATCTTTGTTCAAAAACAAGGTATAAATAAATAAACAGGCAAATAAATAAACAACGTCCATGTAGAATAGACTTGGATTCCACAATATGGTAAGAAGTGCTCTTTATAACTCTAAGAAGCAGAGAAAAATACAGTAGAATTTTAAGCATAGATAAATTTTCTTGAGTTCCTACTGTGGTTCATTTTTGGGGATGATGGTAGCATATTGCAGTCATGTACTGGAGGTGGCTTTTTCCAGCTTATGAGAGGTGACTGTTCAATTTTCAGGAACTTTTCATCACTTGATATCACTTTAAAGCTTTGTAGCTTTCAATCAACCATGGTAGGATTATTTTCACAACAGAAATTGCCCAAAAGTTGCACATTAGGGCTTCTTCTTTTTAAAGAAGTGGTTTACCAACATACCACTGGGTGTTTCCCAACTTCCCCTCCCCCAGAATTTGGACTAGAAGGAAAAAAATTGTCTTTTGAGCTTACTTAGGCCCAGTTTTCTGATGTCCTGCTTCAGTGAGTGCCATGTGCAATGCTGCAGAAACAGGTGGCACTGTGTGGCCTCTGTGCTGCTGAGATGTCCCACTGTTTCTCCATGGGGTGTGTATGATCATGCACACATAGGTGGGAGCTTTGATGGAAGTTGTCTCTCTGCCATGTTACCCTCCCCTGTGGTCACCATGGGCCACACTAGGCCTGAGCTTCTCATGGTTCCTTTAGGTTCCCAAAGGGAGAATGATCTCATTGCCTCAATATTAAACTTGGAGAAGTTTACTTCATGCTGTGCCTGGCCTCACTTTCCATCTCTGCAGCTCTTTAGGTTTACTCACACAATGACTTCCCCAGGATACCTGTCTGCCCTTAAGACAGATAGTGAGGACCAGTTCTGACATCTGTATGACTAGCACCATGCCCACTTCTTACTGAAGAATGACTGGCATTTTTTACAAGTGATAGAGATCCAAAACCATCATGTATTCATTATAGAGAGGATGGTCAGCCATGGACACAGAGGCAAAAGAGAGTCACAAGAGAGGAGCTGAACAGTACCTTTTAGGGGAGTTCCGCAGGGAATGGCCACTAGCCTTGGAGACATATGAGGGCAGAAGCTGTCTACCCTGTTGATATGAGTTTCCTAATAGTAAGTGATTGTGGACAGGTTGGCAAGACCATCTCTAACATGGCAATACATACTGGAGCTCTCAGAGCCTGATGCTGTCCAACATTTAAACACATAGGGGCCTCTGAGTCTGGCCTCTCCAGGTCACCCTCTCCTTGTGGGCAGGCTTGTGTGTAGATCCATGGTACAGAGAGACTGTGTGGGTCCTGTTGGCAAGGCTGTTCTATTTCTCATTGGAATTTTTAAGTGAGCATTGTGATTTATCCTTTGAAATCTTGCTAACTCAGAAGCTGTGAGTCTACTTCCCAGGTTTTAATCAACTCTAGGTCCCTGACAAGAATGAACTTTAGGTCACCTTGACCACAGGCCAGACCCTGGGGGATCCTCCAGGATACAGCTGCTCTGTGAGGCCAGGCCAGCTCACCCACCCTGGCCCTGTAACAGCCCAGTCCCAATGTGGGCTCTAGCAGCCAAGGCCCAGCCAGAAAGGGAAGTCACTCTAAGCATTTAAAACAGAGGGAAATTAATGTTAGAGAATTGCTTGCATAGGAAAAAGAAAGCTGCCAAGCCAAGCTGAGGGCAGTAAGGCAACCCAGAGATTAGCAACAACAGGAAGCCTCTTCTACTTGTAGGCTGGAGGGAGAGAGGGTGAAGGCAGCATTGCCAGAGTCCAGCATCTGGGGCCACAGCTGGGAGCTGGAGCCCTGGAGGGCACATCATTGTCTCCAGGGACCTGGGTAGGGAGAGAAATGGGGGAAAATACCCTGGCTTGTCCTTTCTTCCTGCTCTTTAATTTCCCATGTGTCTCCCATTGGCCAAGCTCAGTTGGAAGCCAACTAACACAGGTGCCAGGGAAATGTGGGCTCCAGTCACTTCTACCATTCCCCTGTTTTAGGGAACAGAGTTGGCAGCAGAGCAAGGAAAGGACAGAGGGCACTCCCTGTTGGCTCTCTTTGCCCCTCTTTCACCAGAGATTGCTGAGGGAGGTACAGTCTAGCTGTTACTCTGAGATTCCCCTGAGGCCTGTGGTTCTCAGTCGGTGGAAAGGGCACTCTTGGCGAGGTAGTAAGGGGTGTGGCAGGAAACAGGGACTACAGAGCAAGAAAGCCCCAAGTCAAATTACGGGAGAGATTTTGTATCTGAGACCTTTTGGCTTGTTAGGAGTGATGGTGGAGAATCTGGGCTTATCTTACCCTGACTCCTTTCCCCTGAGCTAGTGTCTTCAACGTGCTATTCCTCAGCAGGATTATTACAGCTTATCTCTTATCATGGAATTCTTATTTTTAGTTTTCTTTTTAAAGTAACCATAATAACATTTTCTTTCTTTTTAACATCCTTAAATGATGAAAGACCTGTTAGCATTTATTGCATGTATATTCTCTAATCCTCTCAATAACACTATCGAGCAGGCATTAATATTCCCAATTTACAGATGAGTGAGCTGAGTCACGGAGAGGTGAGATGAGGAGTACAAAGCCATATGGCTATTAGTATACATTGGTTTATTTACACCCTGTCTTATTTTCCAAGAGGATTTTAGAAGGGTTCGCATAACTAGTAAGAGATGGAATTGAAATTAAAACACGTTTCTGTGCTCTTATCACTACAATGAGATGTTTTCCTGCTATGTAGTATCAGAATACAATACCACATAAAATCCCAAAGTCTGAAGAGTCCTGCTTTCTCCTCCTTCATTTGTGTGCCTGTTTATTGAATGAATTTTAGGGTAGAACCACAGTTTCTACAGCCAAAAGGGCCTTGAAGAGATCATCTGGCCTCTGGAAACGAAATCCTCCTTTCATCCATTTTGAAATGAGACCTAATAAGGTTAATGGACATGCCCAAAACCACATGTGGTCTCATCATCTCTGTGGCACAAGTTGAACAGAATCGCAATCTGCCTCTATCCAGGCAAACGTGTAGTTTGGGGACCCACATTTTCTCTCTTGGTTTATTGGCTGATCTGGTTTTGAGCCATGAAGAAAGCATGAAAAGCAAGAAGGAAATCTTTTCTTTCATGCAAAGCACCCGGATTGTAATTTAACTGGATTTGGATGGTCCAGTGCTAGTCTTTGCTCATGTTTTCCATGTGCTGAATGGCTTTCCTTTGGGCAGGTGAAATGGAAACATTCTGACTGTCAGAATGAATTCAACGACTAAGGTTACAGGAGAAGACTGCTCATGATTCGCTGTCCCTTCCCTCTCCATTCGAACAGCTCCCTAGTCCTGCCAAATCAAAACTCCAAAGGCCTCCATTTTATTCAGAGTAAAAGTCCAAGTTCTCACCCCAGGGGTGGTCCACTGTGTCGCCCACCTCAGGCTCATACCTTTGCTGATTCAGCTCATCACTCTAGCCCCCTCACTTTACAGGGAATACGCTTTGCTTTTCTCTTCCAGGAAGGCTCTGTCCCTAGGTATCTGCTTGGCTCTTTTGCTTCTTTCAGATTTCTGTGTAAATATCATTTTCTCAGAAAAGGCATCCCTGAAGCCCCTATTGAAGTAGTCCCCTGCCCACACCTGCCACTGTCTCTGCCCCTTTCCTTATTATAGATTTCTTCAGAGATCTTATCACCCTTTAACACATTATATAGGTTTTTCTTTTAATTGCCTCTCTATACCCAATAGAACATAAGTCTTAAAGGAAGGATTAGAATATCAGCCATGTGCTTCTTCAAATTCCCAGTACCTCTAGCATTGTCTGGCGCGTAACAGTTTCTCAAAAATTATTAGTTGAATGAATGACTGAATGAATGAATGACTCCTCTTCTCTCCTTCCGCTGCAGCTGACCTCAATGAGACCTTATCATTTCTTGCCTGGGCCATTCCAACAGCTTCCTAACTGATCTTACTTGCACCTTCTAATTTCTCCTTCACACAGCTGCCCCAATGCTATCTTAGAATGCAAATCTGATCATGCCAGTCTCTTCTTTAAACTCCTCAGTGGCTCCCTCCTGCCTGCTGCCAGAGCCTCATCTCTTGTTTCTTTCCTTTGTAGACTTTGTGTTATAAAATTGTAAGGTATTTCCCTCCTCCACCATAAGCTTTCTCATGATGTTCCTGTATTAGTTTTTTATTTGCTGCTATGTTATATCATGAACTTAGTGGTTTAAAACAGCACAAATTTGTTATCTTACAGTTCTGGAGGTCAGATGTCTGACATGAGTCTCACTGGGCTAAGGTCAAGGTTTCAAATAGGCTTTGTTCCTTTCCAGAGGTCCGGGGGGAATCTGTTTCCTTGTCTTTTACATCTCCTAGAGGTCATCTCCGTTCCTTGGCTTGCGGTCCCCTCCCTCCATCTTCAATACCAGCATCATCGCATCTTTCTGACCTTGCCTCTGTAGCCACAGCTCCTTCTCCAGCTCTCTTCTGCCTCTGTCTTCCACCTTTAAGGATGCATATTGGGCCTTCCCAGATAATTCAGAATTACCTCCCGATTTTAAAGGCAGCTGTTTAACAACCCTAACCCCACCCTCAGTCTTAATTCCCTTTTGTCATGCGATCTAACATATTCACAGGTTCCAGGGATTAGGATGGGGAGATCTTTTGAGGAGTAGCATTATTCTGCTCACCACAGGTCCCTTTGCCACATGCTTTTTCTCTTTATTTGTATATTTCTATATCCTATCTGATCATCCTGTCTATCATTTAAAGCTCATCCTCCAGTTAAAAGTAACATGCCTTTGTTTAATTAGCACAACATATTTTCCCAGACTTCCTGTAAGGCAGGTAATATTTTTTATCCCTGTATTTTATATTTCCATATACACCTCTTCTTATCCCAACTAGATTACAAGCTCCTGAAAAGCAGTATCTGGGCATAATTTATCTCTGTAACTAAGAGATTTTCATGTGTATTTAAGTATGTAATAAGGATGTGTTGTTAAAGAAGAAATTAAAGGAAAAGTAAGTAAGAAAAGAAGAAAGGATAGAAGAATGCAAGAAAGAAAGAAGGAACAAGAAAAGGGAAAGGAAGAGAGGAAAAGGAGGAATGGAGGATTTTTTTGTAGCCCATGGGATTTCTGTGGAGACGTGCAGAGGACACGATAGCTAAAAGGACATGCAAATTCTCAGGCTACTCTTTATTATTCTATAGTGCTTCTTTGGGCAGTCAAATTGGTTTTGATTTCATAATTGCTAAAATTAAACATTAGACAAGATATTATCTATGGGAGTTTAATGGAGCAGTTTATGATTCATGAATCGGACAGCATCAGACCACAAATGGTAAGGAGCTCCACCAAAGGAGTGGAAAGGGGGAGCTTATATGGGGCAGACATGGAAGCAAGTAAGGGAATGTTCTGACTGGCAGATGTTTACGTTTCAGTGATCGACTCTCTAAAGGGGAGCTAATACCCCTTACCGCAAAGGGTTGTTTTAAGGGTCAAAGGAATTATATACATAAAATGTCCACCATTATACATATACAATATATGATCCAAAAAGGTCTCTTCTTTGAGCTTTTGCCCACAAATACGGAAATATTGCCATTTGTTGGGCACATGCTCTAACCTGACAACTGAGTGAATTTGGGCTTCTGAATTGTCTGTATTCTTGCATGGCATTGATCCCATGCAGTGATCCCAGCCTCCAGGTTACAAAGGTCCAGGTTATATCTTGCAGCCTCGAAGGCACTGTCTGATGGTTCTAATGCATCACCTGAAAGAATAGGAGCAGCTGTGGCTCAAAAGTGCCTTCCTAGCTGGCTAATGACAGTGGCCAAGGGCAAGACATGGAGTTTTACCACCTGAATGAGGTGCCCTCAGACCAACAGATATAGCAGAAGTTCCCTTTTCCCTTTGCCCAGCTCTCTCATTTTATCACAGATCAGCCCCAGCCATATTTTCGATGGTTGTCATTATCATTTCCCTCTCAAGTGTAATCAAATCCATCTCAAGCTGACAATGAATGTATAAACCAATTGATAAGCACCCACTACTTTCAAGAGTCAGGCACTATCGAAATATGGAATTTTATTTTAACTGGTCAGGCACCAGGTGGGCTTAGCCACCAAGAGCCTTATTTATTATCATGATGGAAGCTGGATGCAAGGATGCAGTTAGGGAGGAGAAGACAGCAATAATTCCTCGATGCCTTTTTAAAGCCTTCTTTCATTTATTCTGACTGAAGCCATGGCCAGGAATGAGGAAATTATCGAGCCCCTTGCTTGAAAAAGTGAAGAGCTGTCAGACATAGCACCTGGCAACAGAGCACATTTGAAGAAAAGAGATTTTATAAAGGTTCATGATGAATTGTAGCAACTCAAGGCTTCCCCTAATAGGGAAAAGTATTGCTCTGGGGCTGGATATGTGAAGACTTGTGGGCAATCACTCTCTCCCAGTTCCTTTATGCCTTTGGGGCAATAGCTCTTCACTATGAAACGCATCGTCTCTGTGAGCATCACTTATTTAGGTTCTGGACAGTGGTAGCACGTGTGCATATTCTGGCCAATGCTTATTAACTTGGAGATCTAGAACACTGAAATAGTTCATAAGCATGGAAAGCCTGTTGATCCACAAGAAGAAACTGCAGTTCTTGAGAACTGGGAGTGGAAAGCTTGTGCACGCTTTGCTCTTTTTGGCATGTCTGAGCACACCTGTGTTGCTAAATCCTGCATTGTTAAATCCCCCTTTGCACTGGGTTTTCACTTGCAAAGCTGCTAGCTAATGAGCATTTGCAGTAGACATATAGGCACTAGCTACGCCTTTGGGCATGTCCTTGGTGACTTAAGTGTGATGGCTGGTGAGGATTGTAAAGGATAGTTAGGATTTGGTTAAGTTATGTAGGGAAGGTATTATAGGCAGATGGTACTGCATATGCAAAGGTATAGGCCCCCCTCTCCCCTCCCCCACACCGCCCAAAAAACTGTTGGAGGAACTCTAAGGAGTTCAAAATCACTGGAATTTAAGGTGAATGGAAAGAGATTGGTGGGAGATTAAGTCGGAAAGACTAAGGGGCCTTGGGTGCCAAGTTAAGGATGCATAGTTCCCTTCTTTCAGAAGGGGGACATGGAAGGTTCATGGGCAGGTGACTTTCATTATCGGATGTCTACCTCAAGGAATAAACTCTGGCCAGTATCTTGGCTGGTGAGCAGTGCCTAGTGATGGGACAAAGAGTCATCACCAGGTTGCCAATACTATAATCCAGACTGGAGTCAAGGGCCATGCCCAGTTTTTTTTTTTGTTTGTTTGTTTTTTTCCATGCCCAGTTTTGGTGTGGTAGACAGAAGCCTTGCCTCATGCTTGAGGGCAGATACTCGGGTTTCTGCTTTGGACCCTTTACTAAGATGTAAACACTGTGAGTTGCTGAGCATACAGACATTAATAATAATAATAGTAATAGCAAACACATAGTGCCAGGCATTGGTCTAAGACCTTTACATATAAAGCTGATGTGATTCTGGCAACAATCCTTTGAAATCGGTACACTTATTATTGTCCTCATTATGTAGATAAGGAACCTGAGGTACTGACAGGCTAAGTCACCTGCCACCCAGGTGGTTAGTGTTGGAGCTGAGAGACTGTAGAATTTGGGCGCTGAACCATTATGCTATGCTGCCTTTTCAGAATAAGGGGTGGATCCTGCCCTCATGGAGCATCAGTTAGAAAGACTAAGACATGAACCCAATAATACCTCAATAAAGTTGATTAAAAAACAAAAACGAACAAGGCCCAAAATGAAAGTGAAATAAAGACATTTTCAGATAAACTAAAACTGAGAGGATTTTTCACCAACAAAAAAGAAGTTCTCAATAAGGAACGCTAAAAACTCTTCAGATTGAAGGTAAATGACACCAGATGAAAACTTGGATCTACAGGAAAGAATAAAGAACATCAGAAATGCCAAATATGTGGGTAAATTATCTCCCCCTCTTTTCAGGATGGTTTGGCTGTATGGATCTGCATTATTCCTAAATGGAAAAATGAAACAAAGTACAGCATAAAGTCAAATTTCTTCCAGGGAATGATAACCTACATATGCCCCATGTTCTTGTTTGATATAAAATTTGCCAGTGGAGACTTCCCCCAAGAAAAACTGGGAAATATTTTACCTAGTTAAGTAAGCAAAGATATTTGGGGATTTTCTCTGATAGAGACCCAAAGCCCCAGTCCAACTATGACTAGAAAGACAATGGGCAATGTGCCAGTCCCACCTGCTCACAACGTCCTTGCTAGACAGCAAAGTCAAGTGGTGAAAGGATCGTAATGGAGTTAGATAATTCATTAGAGTTGCAAGAAGGCTCAGATTGTGGCTAACTTTTCTTCAGCCACACAGCTGTGTTGGAGCATGGTGTATAATTTAATAACCTGACCACATCACAACCTTAGGAGCCAGTCCAAAGATGCTCACAATTTTGGAACATGCTCCAAGCTTACAGGAACCTCTTGTGAATGGGAAGATTTTATATATGTAGCCTTAGAATGATTATAATAAATTGCTTCTGATAAAATAAATGTTAGGTGCAAATAATGGAACATTTTGAATGAGTTACTGATGCTATGTCATAATTAGGGGCTTATCAGATTATCTAAGAAGCAGAACCTGGGCTTTGAGAATCCAAGGATAGTTATGCTTAGTGTTTGCACATATGTAATTTTTTCACATTTTTACTTTCAATCTTTATATTGATAGCTTTTTATTTATAAATAGTGTATATTTGTGCCTTGCTTTTTTATCAAATCTGACAACCTCTGCCTTTTAATTCAAGTGTTTGTCCTTTTATAGTTAATGAAATTATTCAAATGTTTAGGTTTACTATTGTGCTTTGTTTTCTATTTGCTCCATCTTTTTTGTATTTTCTCTTCTTTTCCTTCATCTAGGTTAATTCCATTTTTTCTAATATTCCATAGTAATTTCTCCACTAGTTTTTTAGCCATACTTTGTTGTATTGTTTTAGAGTTACTCTGG